>CACRXK020003799.1:8918-34507 GCA_902702795.2 Paramuricea clavata | reverse complement strand
TAAGAGCTGTTTTGTGAAAACCTTCTCAATCATGTAATAAGTCAGTTAATTACCTCGAACCTCGGCATTTATCCATATACAGCCCTCGGCGCTACGCGCCTCGGGCTGTATATGGCTAAATGCCTCGCTTCTCGGTAATTAACTCTTACTTATTGTTCGCAAACAATAGCCATAGGTAATAATATGCTTTTGAAACACTAAACAAATTGATGCTTGTCAGTTACTCTGAGTATATATCCACACCGGGCAAGCTTGAAAAATATGCCTGACCACTGTAGGTTCGTTTCCCACCGTGGCCAGGCATATTTTTCAAGCTTGCCCGGTGTGGATATACACTCAGAGTAACATCACAATCATCAGGCACCTGAATACAACCAACACAGAAA
The DNA here is from genome assembly GCA_902702795.2 of Paramuricea clavata. Taxonomy (NCBI): domain Eukaryota; kingdom Metazoa; phylum Cnidaria; class Anthozoa; order Malacalcyonacea; family Plexauridae; genus Paramuricea; species Paramuricea clavata. The sequence continues at coordinate 34,121 of CACRXK020003799.1, read as the reverse complement.
AAATCACTAAACAAATTAAAAGGCAATATTAATTTAAAGTATATGTGAAAAAGAGTAATTTATTTCGTATCCACTGACAAATGAAAATGAATTTCGCGAATATCAGTATTTCTATTACAAAATTCACTAGGGAGAGACGGAATGACAAATCAGAAGCCCACGCATTCGATTAATTCTCTAGATCTGCATGTGATTTCCTGTTTGTTTCTATGACAACATAGCTAGGCGTGACGTGTTCTGTCGGCAAATTTAAATGCATGAGCAAGAAGACATTTTTTCAGGTCAGGCATTTGTGCGAGCAAGTCAAACGGCTACTAGCGTATCGTGCTGTTCGATAAAATTATTTGTCAAATTTCATCCGGGATCGAAAACAACTAACTTTTCTATACAAGTGTGTCATAATCAACTATTCTTTTGGCATCACTGTGAGAATGCTGCAATATATAATTTTTCTGCTTGGAAGCTCTTGGCTTTTGGTCGATATTGCTGGTAAGTTCTCATAAGTGTTTTGTTTCAGATGTTATCACCATAAAGAATCTTTAACTTAAGTTTTCGTTAGATTCGTATAGAATGCTGTTACTTAGAGCATTTGTGCTAGTACGATATGGTGCAGTGGTTTAGATAGATATTATGTAGTGAGTCCGTCATTTTTACTTTAAAACGACAATTGCTTTCCAAAAGACATACCCCAACGTATATTGGCTGCTTAAATTTAAAGTTAACAAGTATTGACTAGTGCATGTACGACCTATATCAGCCCAGAATGCTTATGTTCCACGAAGGTATTTCAATATTACAACGTCTGATTTATAATTAGTAAAATTTATTTGGATATTCAAGTCCGCTAAATTCGCTAATTTTATACCCAAGATATACATAAAAGTGTATTCTTCAATTGGTAATAGAGTTATCATTCTAATTCCGCCTAGAAATAGTAAATAGCGTAGGTTTTTATCTCTCAAGGTAAATAGCTACGATTAGGGCTATAATAGCTGTAAAATATAAATGGCCCAATTTCCTGATCATGCGGCATGTATGTGTTCAAACAACGCATTGGCGAGGCCAAGAGTGGAAATAGCACCTTGAAATAGTATATGAACTGTTTGCAGTATGTCTCGGCGAAGATAAATAGCAGATGATTTGTTCGTGTCCCGTTTAAAGGCGAGCGAATTAGTTTGGTATTCTTGACTTTACTTGGGATAGTGGGAGACTTGACCTTACTTAACAAAACGCAAGTGGCCAATTATGAATTATTAGCATTTTGTTTGTCCCTCTCGAAACTAATTTCACATTTGATGACTTTCGTAAGATACTGAGCTGCGCATATATTTGTTCTGTTAAGTACACGAACGGTTAAATAAACCGACTATCGGATTAGTTCGACTGACTGACTTGTTATTCAAACGTTTTGCAAGCTTATAAGTTATAGAATATAGACGGTACCTGCAATAATGAATTGATATGTAAATATCCACTTATAATCCTTGACACGTCAAGTGCTAGCTCAAACGACCGTGGGTACTTAACTAATCCTTTCGAGTATTTTACTATACCAGTGCTATCATTTATAAGTCTTCATGGCGTTGTTCTTTCCATATTCTCTTTAAAAACAGTCGCAGTTATGGGCAGAGAAACCGTGTTCAGCTTCCAAAAGCTTTGCCCTTTTTGATATTTGTTTATGAGATGCGCAATTGTTTTCGGTGGCCCAACATAATTGCTGAATTGCATAATTTAATTTAAAAAATACTAAATAGTTGCATTCTTGATTCTTAAGTATACGCATAATGTTTAATTGTTGTCCCGTTTCGTCTGACATGAAAGTTATTTAACTTATTATCAGTGTACGTTTATACCCCTTGCATGCAGCAGTCGCCAGAATGATGTAAATAAAGGTCAAACTGAAATATTCAGTGGCAGAAATACTATTCGATTCAGGCTTCCATGGTTGTTTCTCTAGCTCGACTAATCGTGTACAGACATCTATCCGCATGGGAGCTTCAAGTATGAACTTCCTCCTCGTGGGTTGCCATATTGACTAAATTCTAGAGAAGACAAAGGGATGTTTACTTGACTTCCTTGGTTTCACAAATTCTTTCTTGCTGTGCTATAAAAACAGATAGATAATTATATACCAATATATAAGGTATACTTATAAAGGAAGGCTCGTTAAAAAGTGCAATTTCTAAATCCTATGTTCACAATGTCAATGAGCTAATTTGCACAGGATAGGTCTATTTGCACAGATATAGGTCTTTTAGCATTCAACTGCTTGATCTAAAGCCCTTCTATACCTCTGAAACGACTTGACTGACCTACGATTTTAAATTTAATGGATTAATTATAATATAGACTAATTTAGAATATCACTCGCATTTTTTATGCCAACTTTACGGTATACAATGTAAAAAAATTCTAAATTTATACAATGTTAACCCGAGATGAAATATTTTTTCTAACCAATCCAAGCTAGGACTTTTGATAATGACAAACGTTTTGAAAACTTATTATTTATAATCTCTAAAGTGGGTATAGACCGTCTGTAGAGTGTTGAGTCAAGAAAGACTTCAGTATTTTATACCGTAACATTCCGTGGACATTTTGGCTCCCTAAAATTTAGTTGACCGTGAAACGGCACTATTATTTACGATCTCACATTTTTGGATTGAGAGGACTTCTGGCGCATTTTAAATGCAAAATGCGAGACTCTCAAGTGGTTTACGCTGCATGGTGATGCCATGATGCCACTGAAGTATACGTATTATTCGAAATTTGCATTCCAGACGTGACTAACTCTAAAATGATATCGATCTCACGTTCCAAATTATACTTCAAGCCAAACTCTTTAAGCGTTTCAAAGAAACTACTTAAAACATCAACGAAAAAATCAATAGCATTCAATTCAACGAATTAAAGTCGACGTCTAAAACAGGTGTAAACTATGTGAACTGGACTATTAAAATAGCCGGATGATGATGATAAGTGCATTAATTATACAATAGATATTTACTTCTTAAAGAATAAAGGTAGCTTTTCACCATGCAACATTGCTTGCGAAGTACTGTATACCACATGTGATGAATTATTGAGATTGTTCTATGTGTCTGACTTTTACAGCCAGTCACAGACGAGTATACGGCTAGGACAAGTTTTCATATGACAAGTTCTCTATTTGCTCGTAACGTTATATAAAAAGTTTGTATATGCATGGCCATTGGCAACTTTGCCAATTTTTTCTATAACAAGTATACATTTGTTCACTAAGCTAGCATGGTATAGCTTTCGAACAAATGAACTTATCAAACAAATAATTGGCGATGTACTGACACATTTTGTTATATATATATATATATATATATATATATATATATATATATATATATATATATATATATATATATATATATATATATATATATATATATATATATATATATATATATATATGTGTGTGTCACAAATAAATTTTGGCAAAGGAATCTGAGTACTTGCATGCGGTTGGTCAGCGATCACTTGGTGTAATAGCTAATAAAAATACTGTGGCTTTCTGCCGAAAACCAAAAACTTATCGTAGAAAATTTGTTGTACGTACACACGTGAATGGCAAATAAATTTGTCATATGAAAACTTGTCACTATAAACCTTGCTCGTCTATAAACGACTTTCATATAAACATAACATAATCCAAACCGTATATATTAGTGGACCTATTACCTAATGAACAAAATTTTGGTCAAGACAAGTCTAGGCAAAAATTTCATCACGGCTTGAACGAGCATCACAAAATTAGTAATATTTCGAAGTTTCGTTGCGAAATTTTCTAAAATGCGGATAATATAGCACTGCGTAGTTTGCTGTTTTTCAGTCATTTTGTATTACGCGCCGGAAATTGATACATTTTTTCAGAAAGCGGTATCAATTTCCCATGCGTAATACAAAATGACTGACAAACGGCAAACTTCGCAGAGCATTTTACAACATTTCACAACGAAACGTCGGAATATTACCAATTTTGTGATGTTCTTTCAAGCCATTTTTTTGTTCAAGAAATTTTTAGTGTCTAGACGTGTCTACATCAAAATTGTGTTCATTAGGTAATAGCCAATAGGTCCATTAATGACCTTCCGGCCCACTGCGTGGTGAATTTGCTAGGATTCTTATATAATATCCGATATAATATGTATAAACACTGATTCACACGAATCATAATAGAGTAAACAGGTAAGGCTTAACTTCAGACCCTCAATCAATCCTTATGCATGTCGGCAATTATTTTATGTGAATTATTGACATACCGAAATACTTTCATATCAAGTTTTCCCGCTATATATAACGGTTATTTTCGCAATTTAATTATTTTAATAATATCCGAGTGCTTATGGCCAAGTCAAGTTCAAGGTTACAGCATTCGTAGCGGAACATTGAATGCTATGAATAAATTCATTTCAACGGCAAAATGACAATTTCATGTTTCTGAGGAATTTTAATATTAAAAATTGCAACATAATTCGCCCCGTTAATTTTCTATAATTAACATAAATATTTTAGGAATGCGATTTGAAACATGCAGAGTCACTCAGTAAAACAGTAAGCTATATAGCAAACTACCACATTTATTGCTAACAAACAATCGAAATTTATACAGTATAGATAGGAAAATAATTTTTCTTCATATGCCTTTTCCGTTTTAAGTTTTCGGGTGAGGGCTGCGAGCAGGCTATTTCAAGCATGTTTTAAAGAAAAACGCGGATTAGATACACATCAGTAATCAGGCCGATTAGTGCATGGGCGGTCCATCAGGAATCCTGACTCATGGGTATAATACTGACATCTTTCTTGGCACTAAATCGTAGAGCACACCTCATACCAAAATTTGGCATTTGATATTTTTCTATATGTCTTTCTTCATGCAGCGCTTTGAATTACATTTGGTCCGAAAAGATCTATATTTTATTTTTAGAATGGTTTGAGTAACTATAGATGAAATACTTTACTAAGTGTATTATTCTTATGAAGCCAGTTTAAATAAGTGATAACTTCGTAGATTATGATATTTTTGTGCATGTGTTTTGATGTTATGCATTCAGGTTTATATGTTTCTGATGTTACTCTGATTGTATATCCACATGCACTGGGCAGGCTGTAATATAAAGTTTGCCTGCATGACCATGGTGGGAATCAAACCCGCGACCTTTGGCATAGTAGTCCAATGTTCTGCCAACTCAGCTGCGAGGTCAAGTCCGTTCGAGTGTGTGGTATTTCGGAACTAAATCTATAGTACCTTCGACACCATGCAATATGTTCTTATGATCATGATATTTTTTGGTGTGTTTTGATGTTTTGTACTCAGGTGAATATAATTCTGCCGTTACTATGAGTGTATATCCACACCAGGCAGGCTGAATAGTTTGCCTGGCTACGTTGGGAATCGAACCCGCGACCTAAAAATATCTTGATCATAAGAACACACTGGTATCGAAGGTATACTAAACTTAGTTCCGAAATACCACACACTCGAACCGACTTGACCTTGTAGCTCAGAACGTCGCGAATTCGATTCCCACCATGGTAAAGCAAACTTTTCAGCCTGCCCAGTGTGTGGATATACACTCAGAGTATACATAATATATATGTTAGCTTGTTTATGTGTAACTATTTTCAAATTCTATATATACATTTTGCTATAGATTCAATGCACTTTTTATATATCAAATCTTTAATGGTCGGTAAACGTATGGATGCATGCTAGCTTGAACCAAACCCACAATTTATAGCAACGGTATCCAAAACAAATGCATGGTATGCATGCATAATTATTCAACAATGCTTCGTCATTATAATTAGGCGGTCAATTAATCGATTGCTAAGTGTTAAATAGATCAATTAAAATAATTGAAGAGCGTATGATAAAGATTGCTACACTAGCATTGTAATTTGCAGATTTTAATAACTCCAATATTTTTTTCAAAGAGTTAACTGAACGGTGCATTTAACACGATAACTTGTTGCAACAACAGCTAATGTATTATGTTATTATAGTGAAGTGCATGTGTCCGGCGATTAAACGACGACAATCATTTCGCTGTTTAATTTAATATTTAATTACACAAGTATCAACTTATTGAAATATTGTTATTTTCTGTGTTGCAATGAATATCGCCAGCAATCTCGTCTCGTACGTGCTGCATGGTATTCCAAGAATATTACATCTTGTTGAATAGACGTACGCCGATCAATTGTATTTGCTATATTAACAAAATATTGCTTATCCTAATTAATTAAAACACATGCGCATTGCTATACGCAGCATTTTAATCACGGCCATTGCCGATAAGTGCTTCTACCAGTACAAAAATAACTTTATTAATTCAGGATTAAATAATTTACAATTAGCGAAATTGAGATTGGAGGTTGAGACAATATGAAGACATACAAACCAGTTGAATACGCCATTTTTGAGTATCGTGTCATGGCGAAAGTTGTTACTGATAACGCGATTTTTACACACTTTATTCAAGCCGCGACTCAATAAAATACACGGTTTGGAACTTTTTCACAACCCGCGACTTTTCACCCGCGACACGCGACCATTAGTCAAACTCCTCAGCGGACCACATTAAATGTTAAATCCAAATATTTTACCCCAATGATTTACACTAGGATACTTTCAATGAAATGGTCAGTACTTCGCAAGGATGGCATAACACTACATGTTCCATTTAATTGTGTACGGTATATTGTTCATCAATTAAAAATAACTGCATGCAACTGACATGTATACGCTATTTTGTGCTTAAACATATATATTAATCTACAGTATACGATGGCGCCAAAAGTCTACCGCGCAATAAAGGAATACCGAATGGTTTTCCGTGCAGGATTGCGTGATCCATCAGTTTCCATGCACGCGGGATGTTGCGAGACTTTCAGAAAGCGTGAAAATACACGAGCCGTAGGCGAGTGTATTTTTACGCTTTCCGTGCTATCCTGCACGGGAAAACCATTTGGTAATTGTTTTATAAAATTACTACAGTGTAACGACGGTTAACTTGATTAAAATTACTGATGAAATGTGCAGTTCTCACAACAATCGTGAATTAGCCAATCGGAGAATCGCTACTCCACGCTATTGAAAACAACAACAAATGTGAACAGAATTGAACAGAATTTGATCGCAAGTTCGCGAAAATATACAGCGAAAATACCGAGACTTTTTCAATAAAATATACGAAATTTGAAGTGGAAAACCCGCTAAACAGAGAGGCAAAGTAGTTTTGAAGATTCTCGACCTGAATATGTGAAGATTGCGAAGCGTTTGAATTTTGAAGCAAGAGATGTTGTACTTGACATGGTCTGATTAATTTGTTGCTACTTGCTGAACAGCAATGTATCGATCAGAAATTTATTCATACAACTAAACCAACGACTCAATAATTGCAAACTTACTTCGAAGTCGAAAGGTATGGTACAATGAAACTTTACAATGCGAGTGTATTTGTAAAATTATGTGCAAGAATTTCTGTTCCAAATTTTCCGTGCAGGATTGTCTGATCCTGCACGGCTGTTGACCAATTAAATTGCGTGTTTCACTGTAGTTATTATATAAATGAAGATCATCAATTCTTGCTTGAAATCAGATGAGTATTAAGCTGCTGCATGCTCATAATTTCATGCAAGTTTAAACCAGGGCGTCTATAAGAATGGGTGGTGAAACGCCAGTGAAAGCTTTGAAACATGTGTGATCCGCGGAACCCCCACGTTGTTCGAAAGCGGTTTCATTGCATTTTCATGTTTCAAGATGGCAGGCAGCACTTGAGCGAGGAAGAATTGGAAAGTGCCATCAGTTTTAACTATATGGCAAGTTTGTAACGGTTTTCTCGTCATGTCCGCGCGTACTATATTAAAGCACAATTTCAAGTTTGCCACGAAGTATGAACTAGTGATCGAATTTTGCATTTCGGCATTAGCTGTGGTAAAATATGTTTTTACTCTAAAATATATATATATATTTTTGTTATATTAATAACCTGGCCCAGAGGTTTTTTTTAGGTTTGGCGAACGCGAAATGCGAGAAAACGCGCGAAGAGAAAGGAAAACCTCTGGTGAATTTGTTAGCGATTCCTGGTTCGGATAAAGAATGCAAAAAATGTATAATGTCTTAATCATCATATTATAAAAATATTATCCAATCATTATCCTTGACGCCAGGCCGTCTATACAGGGTTTTATTTAAAAATACCGCATGTATACTGCCCAGTGCATGCCTGCCCATTTGTAGCAATATTCATTCTCCTGAATTTCATTCAATTTAAAACATCGCATCTATTCAATTTAATATAAATATATATTTATATTCATTCACTTTAATCTTGCAATATACATTCAATTTAATCCTGCAATATACATTCAAAAAATCTGTATTTAAATTTATTAAACACACTTCTTTGGGCCGACGTGAACTTTGTCTGTTAATACAAAAGCAAGCAAATTTGTCTTGTAGATTTCAAATGAAACCAATTCTCTCCATTTCGCATTTCGAATAATAGACTCGGGATTACAAAATACGAATGTAAACTCTCCATCTAGTATTGCTTTCTCGTCCTCTTCGTTTGACAGTGAAGTCAGCACGGCATCCACGCTTTCTTAGTTCACGGACGTGAGAGTTAATGCAAATGACTATTAAGATGGGTTTCACCAGAACTAAATTGTGGCTTTTGCCAAGTCGTCGTGCTACTCTCGGTGCTAGAACTTTGGAATATTAAACTCTTCCCATAACCGATCGCAAAATGCAAATACATCTTTAATGTGAATCAAATTGGACAAGACGCGGTATTGATGCTCAGTTAAACTTTTAATTCAGGAAATTTATCAATCTATCTATTAATGCAGCCTATAAAACTGCTTCTTTCAACTTTTGTTCGTTTATTTAATATAAAATATAGAAGACATTTCAAAATTCAAATGTTTCAATTCAATCAAAACACGAAACGCCTGCGAACAGGCTATGATGTTTGCAATATCGAATCCGAACACGTAGTCTATCGAACCTATAGTCAGCAGCCAATCAACTCTTTCCTTCCAATTTTGAAAGTTATGTGTGGAATGAACCCGAAAACCCCCGCCAATTTCACCAGAGGGTTATTTAAAACAGGCGAAAATAAATATACTGGCTCCAGGATATTATATTAATAGTATATTTCAACAATTCTAAGTAATTAAATGATATGGTTTGTTTACTTTATGGTTTGTTTGGTTTCGTATTCGTATTTTTCTTTGTACATTTGTGTATTCAGATCAGTTTTGCGTATTGTTTTGCATATTCATAAGTTTATTAAAAAAACCCGAAAGTTTTTTGTTTACCCGTTCCATTCCCCTGAGCACTTTTAAATTCTGTAAAGACCATTTTAGTTTTTGGGTTGTGGACGTCGAGCGAAAATTGTGAAAAAGGGTGAAAAGTTGTGTTACACTACCCAGGTCAAATGGATCCTATTAGTTAAGCCTGGTTCACATATATGCCTGCGACGTACCGGCGACGATGCCGGTGGTAGCTTAAAACGTAAATTATGTGAATATTTGTTCGCCGATTGCCTTCAGTGCCACAGTTACATCGGCGGTAGGCCGGCCGAAAGTTGACTTGAGTTCAACTTTGCCGGTATTTCGGCGGCAAGTAGAGGCATAATGATACAGTCGCAGGCATATGTGAACCAGGCTTTAGGGCAGTCATTGTGCAATTTTTCCAACTTCTTGAGCCACACCATCTCAATTTCATGTTGAAAATCGAAGCCGCCATAGCGACACAGTCAAGTGTTGCTGCCAAGTAAGATAACATTTTCTTCTTGCCGTCTACGTAAGAACCGACGAAGTTGACACGCAAGTTTATAGTTTTTAAGTTGAAATATTTACGTGATTAACGTTACAGAAACATTTTTTCGGCACTACAGCGGTAGCTAGCGATCTGTGTAGCACAAGAAAAAGGTATCTCGGACATCGCGTCAAAAACAGCCAAGTTACAATATTTTTAATGAAGCCTGTTGAAAATTTTAATTTTTTTGTTTTCTTCGAGAACTCCTTGTTGTGCACGCTAGGTCCCAGGCCTAAAGCGCATCACACATGTTTCAGCTGCTTCACTGGCGTTTCACCGCCCATTCTTATAGACGCCATATGTCCGTCATGAAAATTAGCGTAGCTACATTTAGAAAGTCTTAAGGCCCGGTCACACTACACAACGATAACGATACGATAAATTGTAAACACGCGATAATTGTCAAAAAAATTGTGTTAGTGTCCATACAACAACGAAAATGATAAAATTATCGTTAGACGATAACGATAACGATTCTAAAATCGCTCACATGAGCGATTTTTTTTTACAGTCGGACGATAACGATAAATTTTTGACCAATCAGCGCGCGTGTACAAGTTATCGTATCGTTATCGTTGTGTAATGTGACCTGGGCTTTAGGCTTAGTAATTACACTGACCTGAAAGGTCAAGTGTTTTAAATCTCTAAATATCTGGGTTTTTCCTGTGTTTTTCCTCGTCGAGAAATCGAGTTTGCGTCATCCTCGTTCCCAGGGCTTCTCGGCTGCCTGCGTTGCCGTAAGCCCTGGGACAAGCCGAGGCAGAAGTGATTTGATTGATCGTCGTGAAATATGAAAAGTTTATTCATCAAGTGGATGTTTATATTCGGCAATATGGCTGCCTTCAAGGAGTGCGCGTTCGAAATACGAAGAAATACAAATGTATACTGCTTGTTTTCTATGGATTAATGGAGATAATTTGCAAACAGAAAGAAAGAAAAAAACAAAATGGACAATTATAAAGTAGAAGTAAGCAACAATATCGAAGAAACGTCAATTATGAAGCCATTAAAAAGTTTCTTCATTTTAACATTTTCTTGTTATAAAGTTGTCTATTATTAAAACAGTGTGCTCAAGTATAATTGTAAAATTTTAAGCACACTGTAAATAAAAAAAGTTTAATAATATATATTTACGATAGTAAAGTTTTAAAGACCATGTAAAGTCCGTTCTGCGCATACGTTCTGCGCAGGCTTACATTCCAATGGTCGGGACCCGACCGTTGGAATGTTATTAATATTTCGCACATTCCGAACTTTCTTGAATTGAATCTCTAGTTTGTATTCATTTACAAGCATAGCGAACCAGAAGAGTGTTAAAAATTCAGTATAATATATATCTAATCATATTTTACAACTGTAGCACTGAGTTCAAAATGTAAACAAAGCGTTTGTTTACATTACGGACTTTACATGGTCTTTAATGGTGTAATATATTATTATATTGTGTTTTATTAATTATGCTTTTGGTATTGGTCACTTGGCCTATTTAATACCCGCCTATATTAAAATGGCCCTATATTAAAATGGCCAATTGGAATTTATAAATATAGCATTGAGAATATTATAGGTGTATTTTACTATTTCTGAATTATCTCAGTTGTATTATTAGTGAGTAATTTTAATAGCTTTTAATTAAATACAGTGAATAAACTTATAAGCATATTCAATTGCACCAGTCATTTGAATCCCTTCACCTTTGGCATACCAGAGGGGAATGCAAGTACAATCGCCTCTTATTCACTGGTTTATCATTTCTTGGCAAACAGGGAAGACACTTACTTTCAGTGTCCAAGTCGAGGAATGAATGAGGTCATGGGGGGGGGGGGGGGTCACTTAGTCTTTTATATAAATGTTGAAATAAAGCAGTCGGCTATATAAATGCTGAAATAAAGCAGTCGGCTAGGAAAGGTTTAGTCTTTTATATAAATGCTGAAATAAAGCAGTCGGCTAGGAAAGGCTTTTACAGAACAGTAAAGGAATGGTTTGGGAAATTTCAAGTAAAAATTCCAATTGAATACCTGGGGATGATAGGACCGAAGAAATTTACCTTGCCATTTTGTCCTGGCTGCAGGGGACTTCACTGAATTTCACACACCAAATTAAGTGAATGCCCCTGGTATGCCCGAGGTGGGGGTCTCGAATTCTTGTGTCATATTGGATGAGATCATGTATTTACACTGTTTCCTGTCAACAGTTCAGAATAGAATACTTATTCTGTTGACTTATTGCAAATCTTGTAAGAATTGAAATTATAAAATAAACTATTATTATTGACAAAACTGAAAATTTGTATATGTATATGCAGGCTTCTAGCCAGGAGACACCCTACCATGTCTGTATAAAAATTGATTTTAAACAAACCATTACAAAAATGACATAAAAGTTGCTTTGTATTCTGAAATTCTGGTTTAAGTCTCCTGCTATAGATATATTGAACTGGAAAACTTTTCATATTTTTAATGTGGAAATGTGTAGTAATATATTGATAAATCAGAATTTTAACCCCACACCTCCCTTACCATCACTCGGGTATACATCCTGTTGTGGTGGAGATTTACATTGGACACCTGGATAGATACTAGAAAACGCTTAGTCACACGTCTGGATAATTGGGGGGGGGGGGCAATGAACTCCCTGATGTGAAATTGTAAGAAATTTAAAAATTGACCAGTGATAACTTGACATTATGTATGGGAGTCAAATTTGCTAACATTACCCTCCAATCATTGGCTATCCCATTCGGCCTCAAATGATTTGGCCCCTATCTGAAACAGAAGGCGCACTTGCATGTAGAAAATATATTGGAATGCAGAAAATATTGTTATACTTTAATCTGAAAACAAAAATTTCCCTGAAACAATTAATATACATTGGGCCATACAGTCATGCACATAGTTTTGACTGACAGATGTAAGCAGCATAGTGAGTTGCATTCATGGCCAAAGACATATTAGGTTAATTATTTTACATAATTATTTTTCTTCATTTTCCACGCATGTAATCGGTGAAGGATTCAGGATTATCCGGCATGGAAATAACGTTTTAAACGTGCTATATAAACGGTGTTCAGTATTCATACTACATGATGGGCATAGGGCCAAACAAACACCTTGTGCTTCTTCCCTCAAATTTACGCACGCATGATTTTGTATACATATTAAATATATATTTAAATCTAGCAATTCAAATCCAAAACTCATGGGGTCATGCATGACATCTATCTATAATTTATATTTTCTTGAAATGTTATAGGTGATTCATTGTTATTGCCGTTGTTGTAAGTTACAAATTGTAACCCAGTAAACAGACACACGCCGCCGTTTAGACATGTCACATGTTGTTCTTGTTCCTTTATACAACAGACGATAGACGATAAAGATTCGAATTACTTCTCTTTAATTTCCAGTCCGGCTTTGTCCAGTCTTTGAAGTGACTTTACAAGCGCGTGTTGAAACAGGTCATCTGTACAAGAACCCATGATGTTTCGAATCACAGCAACCACTTCGAGCACATTTCGACTCGATCATGTTTACATCATACATGAAAATTGATACATGTAATACGAGACCGAAATATGGTTGTATTTTGACGAATATTAACGATATAACGAAATATATAAAACCCCAATATGTCTAATTCCATTAGGTGGTCTGCACATATCCCTCAATGGTGGAAAATACATCGAAACAAAAGAAAAATCCAATATTTTCTGCTCACCAACACGTCTCCACTCCTCAGTAAAAATTAATGCACAGTCAGCATTTTTTAGCCGCAGTAGAGCACGATTACTACCGGATAACACCAGAATTTGTGGTGTTCCGGTTTGGCTTGTCCGAGGGCTTACGGCAACGCAGGCAGCCGAGAAGCCCTAGTTTGCGTTAGCGCATCGCAGGCTCAGTTTCCAGTGTTTCAGTCGTTCCAGTTTACTATACAGATCAGTTTTCAAGATGGCGGCCATTTAATGAGTGTCTATTTCAGTCTCAAACAATTTATTCATTTACCAACGAATTTTAGAACGTTTTTCTGTGGATTTTGGATTTATCCTACTCTGCACTTTCTTGGAAGTTGACTGGGTGTTCTTTTTTTCGTGTAACGTCTCTGGAAATACAATATCTGGAACGCTGAGTTTTTCGAATTTTATACGTTTAATTACTTTAATACGGACTCACGGAATGTGAACAATGTTGTCTGCGTTAGCACATCGCATGCTCAGAGACCATGTGCATTTATGGATATAACGTTTGTATTTGTGAGTAATACTTGTGTTTCAATGGGCATTACGAAAACATCTAGATCTCCTGAGGATCACGCCACGCTTTTAGCCTTTCACCGTTTCACGCTTTGCGTTTGCGGTTCACGTTTTGTATTCCAGTCTATTCCACTATAGCACGTATGTCGTCATTTTCAGGTCAGTGTGAACCGCTGAGCAGGCGTCTTGTTCTATAATGTCTACACCATATGCTAGCTCGAACAAAAGATAAGCTGAATAATCTTTTACAACTCGTACCTTTATAATAATCGTTTATCATTCACATGCTCACAGATCCACTGCATGGCCGTACTGCACGGAGAATGGCATGATCACTGGTGGCATGGTGTTTCAAGTGTATTAAAGCTATCCCTGGGCTCTTCGAAACCACACACCCTTTCTGTACATTTTAAGATTTGTGTTTTAATTAACATTCCTTAATTAAATATAAAAAAAATCGTATCGCATATAGGTAAATTGTGGAAGGGTTTTAAAGGGTTTTAAACATTTCTCTTCATTAAGATCCCTGGAAAGAAGAATGCACCAACGTTTAGCTATTCACAAAAATCATTTTCAATGACAAGTGGAATAATGTACAGTGTATTTAAGAGCTATCTAGTCTAATTGGTTAATATTAATAGTAGCATGCAGTGAGACATATTTCAGGCAATGGCTGAAGTTACACAATCGATTATTAAAGTACATTTCCCCCGCTTCCCACCCCGAGGAGAAATACTAACAGCATCAACTCAATGCAAGCAAGATAATCTCGCTGCTAAGAACGCGTTTACCTCCCGTGCTTCTTTAGTTGCTCGAAAATGTATATTCTTTTTTATTATTCTAGCTCTACAAAGCTATCATTGTTCAACCGACATAACGTGTCTTCCTTATACAGTATATTTGGGGCAAATGTATCAAAAGCAACACCTGATTCGAAACTAAAATTTATAGTCACATTACCATAGTAAAAAATTATTCCATTATCCCATAACGCCACTGATCTATTCGTACAACAATGCGCAATTTTCCTTAATTTCTCTTTTATAGTCTATGCAAATTCCAGTACTACAACGGTGGTACTGTCAATTTCAAATGTCGATATTCAACAAAATCAATCATCACCACCATCAACGTCAATGCCAGACTCGACTGCCGATTTTCAACCAAGTCAATCACAGTTCGTGGGAATGTCGCCATCAATGTCAATGACAGTCTCCGGTGTTGATGTTCAATCTAGTCAGTCACTACCACAATCAATGCCAACTTCAATTGCTATCGTCCCTGACACTGACGACGCTGTGTATAAGGCAGTCATAACAATTGGACAAGCATTTACCGAAGAACTTAATAACCAATCGAGTGAAGGATTTAAAGAATTAGTTGACCAAGTGCTTAATTTCTTGAATGTAGTTTACTCGAACGTTCCTGGATTCATCAGAGCAGAAGTTCTTTCTTTTTCAAATGGAAGCGTTGTTGCAGAAACAAGGCTTATATTTGAAAACAACTCTACCGTAACTGCAGAGAACATTACAAATACGCTAGAAAATGCTAACGTTACGGGAAACAATACTCTAAACATTACTGTTGTGAATGTAGCAAGAATAGAGTCTGCCCTGTCATCGAGTTCCAGTGTATACATCGCTCCAAGTACATTGCTCTCAATGATAGTGTCACCATTAATGACAACACCAGGTTCGAGTGTAAACATTGAAGCTAGTCAATCACTATCATTTGTAATGTCAGATTCAATAATGTCACTCTCTAGTGTTGATGCTCAACCGAGTCAATCGCCGTCAATGTCAGTGTCTGCAGGTTCCAGTGCTGATGTTCAAGCAAGTCAATCATCATCAATTGTAATTTCACCATCAATGTCAATAGCAGTCTCAAATGTTGATGTTCAACCTAGTGAATCTCCATCACTGTCATCAAGTACACCGGTGCTTCAAAGTATGGATGTTGAACCTAGTCTATCACCGACATTGGTAATGTCACAATCGATGCCAATGTCAGTCTCCAGTGTTAGTTTACAACCCAGCAATTCGTCGTTCATATTCAACTCTAGCTTGGTGTTCCAACTTAGTCCATCCCTTTCACTCTTGAGTTCCAGTAGCGATTTCCTGCCTAGTTTATCACAGTCCTTGGCGATTCCAGAATCGTCTGCCGAATCTTTGATCATATCACCATCTCCGTCACAACCACTGGTCATGTCAACTTCAATTGCCACTGTACCTGTAGATGAAGATATTTTATTTGCCGCAGTAGTTACAATTGAGAAACTATTTACCGACGACCTTAGCAACCAATCGAGTGAAGGGTTTAGACAATTAGCTGACCAAGTGCTAAACTTCTTGAATGAAGTTTACTCGAACTTTCCTGGATTCATCAGAGCAGAAGTTCTTTCTTTTTCAAATGGAAGCGTTGTTGCAGAAACAAGGCTTATATTTGAAAACAACTCTACCGTAACTACTGAGAACATTACAAATACGTTAGATAATGCTAACGTTACGGGAAACAATACTCTAAACATTACTGGTGTGAATGTAGCAAGAATAGAGTCTGCCCTGACATCGAGTTCCAATGTTTACATCTCTCCAAGTACATTGCTCTCAAAGGTAGTGTCACCATTAATGACAACAGCAGGTTCCAGTGTAAACATTGAAGCTAGTCAATCGCTATCATTGGTAATGTCATCTTCAATGATAGCTTCACTCTCTAGTGTGGACGCTCAACCTAGTCAATCGCCGTCAATGTCAGTGTCTGGTTCCAGTGCTGATGTTCAAGCAAATCAAACATCATCAATTGCAATTTTACCATCAATGTCAATAGTAGTCTCCAGTGTTGATGTTCAACCAAGCCAAGCTCCACCACTAGCATCAAGTACGTCGGCGCTTTTAAGTATGGATATTGAACCTAGTTTATCTCTTTTAACGGTAATGTCACAATCGATGCCAATGTCAGTCTCCAGAGTTAGTTTACAACCCAGAAATTCGTCGTCGATATTCAACTCTAGCTCGGTGTTTCAACTTAGTCCATCCCTTTCACTCTTGAGTTCCAGTAGCTATTTCCAGCCTAGTTTATCACAGTCCTTGGAGATCCCAGAATCGTCTGCCAAATCTTTGATCATATCACCATCTCCGTCACAACAACTGGTCATGTCAACTTCAATTGCCATTGTACCTGTAGATGAAGATATATTATTTGCTGTCGAAGTTAGAATTGAAAAACTATTTACTGAAGACCTTAACAACCAATCGAGTGAAGGGTTTAGACAATTCGCTAACCAAGTGCTTAATTTCTTGAATGATGTTTACTCGAACGTTCCTGGATTCATCAGAGCAGAAGTTCTTTCTTTTTCAAATGGAAGCGTTGTTGCAGAAACTAGGCTTGTATTTGAAAACAACTCTACCGTAACTACTGAGAACATTACCGATACGTTAGAAAATGCTAACGTTACGGGAAACAATACTCTAAACATTACTGATGTGAATGTAGAAAGAATAGAGTCTACACTGTCATCGAGTTCCAGTGAATACATCGCTCCAAGTACATTGCTCTCAATGATAGTGTCACCATTAATGACAACTCCAGGTTCCAGTATAAACATTGAAGCTAGTCAATCGCTATCATTGGTAATGTCATCTTCAATGATAGCGTCACTCTCTAGTGTTGATTTGAGACCTAGTCAATCGCCGTCAATGTCAGTGTCTGGCTCCAGTGCAGATGTTCAAGCAAATCAATCATCATCAATTGTAATGTCACCATCAATGTCAATAGTAGTGTCCAGTGGTGATATTCAACCTAGCCAATCTACACTACCATCACCAAGTACATCAGCGCTTGAAAGTGTGGATGTTGAACCTAGTCTATCACCTTCAATGGTAATTTCACAATCGATGACAATGTCAGTCTCCAGTGTTAATTTACAAACAAGCAATTCGTCGTTGATGTTCACCTCCAGCTCGGTGTTTCAACTCAGCCCACCCCTTTCACGCTTCAGTTCCAGTAGCGATTTCCTGCCTAGTTCGTCTGCCGAATCTGTGATCATATCACCATCTCCGTCACAACCACTGGTCATGTCAACTTCAATTGGCATTGTGCCTGTTGATGAAGATATTTTATTTGCCGTCGAAGTTAGATTTGAAAAACTATTCACTGAAGACCTTAACAACCAATCTAGTGAAGGATTTAGACAACTAGCTGACCAAGTGCTTAATCTCTTGAATGAAGTTTACTTGAACGTTCCTGGATTCATCAGAGCAGAAGTTCTTTCTTTTTCAAATGGAAGCATTGTTGCAGAAACAAGGCTTATATTTGAAAACAACTCTACCGTAACTACTGAGAACATTACACATACGTTAGAAAATGCTAACGTTACGGGAAAAAATACTCTAAACATTACTGGTGTGAATGTAGCAAGAATAGAGGCCACACTGTCATCGAGTTCCAGTGTATACATCGCTCCAAGTACATTGCTCTCAATGGTGGTGTCACCATTAATGACAACACCAGGTTCCAGTCTAAACATTGAAGCTAGTCAATCTCTATCATTGGTAATGTCACTTTCAAGGACAGCGTCACTCTTTAGTGTTGATGATCAACCTAGTCAATCGCCGTCAATAGCAATGCCCGATTCCAGTGCTGATGTTCAAGCAAATCAATCATCATCAATTGTAATTTCACCATCAATGTCAATAGCAGTCTCCAGTGTAGATGTTCAACCTAGCCAATCTCCATCACCGTCATCAAATACATCGGTGCTTCAAAGTGTGGATGTTGAGCCTAGTCTATCACCGTCAATGGTAATTTCACAATCGATGCCAATGTCAGTCTCCAGTGTTAATTTACAACCAAGCAATTCGTCGTTGATGTTCACCTCCAGCTCGGTGTTTCAACTCAGCTCATCCCTTTCACTCTTCAGTTCCAGTAGCGATTTCCTGCCTAGTTCGACTGTCGAATCTGTGATCATATCACCATCTCCGTCACAACCACTGGTCATGGCAACTTCAATTGGCATTGTGCCTGTTGATGAAGATATTTTATTTGCCGTCGAAGTTAGATTTGAAAAACTATTCACTGAAGACCTTAACAACCAATCTAGTGAAGGATTTAGACAACTAGCTGACCAAGTGCTTAATCTCTTGAATGAAGTTTACTCGAACGTTTCTGGATTCATCAGAGCAGAAGTTCTTTCTTTTTCTAATGGAAGCGTTGTTGCTGAAACAAGGCTTATATTTGAAAACAACTCTACCGTAACAAATGAGAACATTACAAATGCGTTAGAAAATGCTAACGTTACGGGAAACAATACTCTAAACATTACTGGTGTGAATGTAGCAAGAATTGAGTCTACACTGTCATCGAGTTCCAGTATATACATCGCTCCAAGTACATTGCTCTCAATGGTAGTGTCACCATTAATGACAACACCAGGTTCCAGTGTAAACATTGAAGCTAGTCAATCGCTATCATTGGTAATGTCACTTTCAAGGACAGTGTCACTCTCTAGTGTTGATGCTCAACCTAGTCAATCGCCGTCAATGGCAATGCGCGATTCCAGTGCTGATGTTCAATCAAATCAATCATCATCAATTGTAATTTTATCATCAATTGTAATTTCACCATCAATGTCAATAGCAGTCTCCAGTGTAGATGTTCAACCTAGCCAATCTCCATCACCGTCATCAAATACATCGGCGCTTCAAAGTGTGGATATTGAGCCTAGTCTATCACCGTCAATGGTAATTTCACAATCGATGCCAATGTCAGTCTCCAGTGTTATTTTACAACCCAACAATTCGTCGTTGATGTTGAACTCTAGCTCGGTGTTTCAACTTAGTCCATCCCTTTCACTTTTCAGTTCCCGTAGCGATTTCCTGCCTAGTCAATCGCCGTCAATGTCAATGCCCGATTCCAGTGCAGATGTTCAAGTAGATCAGTCATCATCAATTGTAATTTCACCATCAATGTCAATAGCAGTCTCCAGTGTAGATGTTCAACCTAGCCAATCTCCATCACCGTCATCAAATACATCGGTGCTTCAAAGTGTGGATGTTGAGCCTAGTCTATCACCGTCAATCGTAATTTCACAATCGATGCCAATGTCAGTCTCCAGTGTTAATTTACAACCAAGCAATTCGTCGTTGATGTTCACCTCCAGCTCGGTGTTTCAACTCAGCTCATCCCTTTCACTCTTCAGTTCCAGTAGCGATTTCCTGCCTAGTTCGACTGTGGAATCTGTGATCATATCACCATCTCCGTCACAACCACTGGTCATGTCAACTTCAATTGGCATTGTGCCTGTTGATGAAGATATTTTATTTGCCGTCGAAGTTAGATTTGAAAAACTATTCACTGAAGACCTTAACAACCAATCTAGTGAAGGATTTAGACAACTAGCTGACCAAGTGCTTAATCTCTTGAATGAAGTTTACTCGAACGTTCCTGGATTCATCAGAGCAGAAGTTCTTTCTTTTTCTAATGGAAGCGTTGTTGCTGAAACAAGGCTTATATTTGAAAACAACTCTACCGTAACAAATGAGAACATTACAAATGCGTTAGAAAATGCTAACGTTACGGGAAACAATACTCTAAACATTACTGGTGTGAATGTAGCAAGAATTGAGTCTACACTGTCATCGAGTTCCAGTATATACATCGCTCCAAGTACATTGCTCTCAATGGTAGTGTCACCATTAATGACAACACCAGGTTCCAGTGTAAACATTGAAGCTAGTCAATCGCTATCATTGGTAATGTCACTTTCAAGGACAGTGTCACTCTCTAGTGTTGATGCTCAACCTAGTCAATCGCCGTCAATGGCAATGCCCGATTCCAGTGCTGATGTTCAATCAAATCAATCATCATCAATTGTAATTTTATCATCAATTGTAATT
The DNA here is from genome assembly GCA_902702795.2 of Paramuricea clavata. NCBI lineage: Eukaryota > Metazoa > Cnidaria > Anthozoa > Malacalcyonacea > Plexauridae > Paramuricea > Paramuricea clavata. The sequence continues at coordinate 13,120 of CACRXK020003799.1, read as the reverse complement.
TCACCATCAATGTCAATAGCAGTCTCCAGTGTAGATGTTCAACCTAGCCAATCTCCATCACCGTCATCAAATACATCGGCGCTTCAAAGTGTGGATATTGAGCCTAGTCTATCACCGTCAATGGTAATTTCACAATCGATGCCAATGTCAGTCTCCAGTGTTATTTTACAACCCAACAATTCGTCGTCGATGTTGAACTCTAGCTCGGTGTTTCAACTTAGTCCATCCCTTTCACTTTTCAGTTCCCGTAGCGATTTCCTGCCTAGTCAATCGCCGTCAATGTCAATGCCCGATTCCAGTGCAGATGTTCAAGTAGATCTGTCATCATCAATTGTAATTTCACCATCAATATCAATAGTAGTCTCCACTGTTGATGTTCAACCTAGCCAATCTCCACCATCATCATCAAGTACATCAGCGCTTCAAAGCGAGAGTCACATGACCGCAAGCACCAGCGTTGAGCCTAATTCTAATCCATCATTGTCAATATTTAGTTCCAGTGTTGGAGTTCAACCTAGTCAAGCACCATCAGTGAACAGTTCTTTGATGGATATGCAGCCCAGCCTGTCACCATCAGTATTTAGTTCTAGTATTGATGCTGAACTAAGTCTAACAATTTCGATATCAAATTCAATCACTTCAAGTCCATCAGTTGTAGTGAGTGCATCGGTCGCTATTGCCCCAAGTTCATCTCAATTACCTTCTACTTCCAGTTTGGCGCCTGTTACAACATCCTCTGTTACTGCTCCAACAACTCCAATAACTATTCCGACAATAGGGACAATTAGATATGCAGTTGTAATTACAATTGATCAAAACTTTAACAGCGATCTGCAAAACAGTAACAGCCAAGCTTTTAAGGATTTAGAAAAACAATTTATCGATTTCTTGACACCATTTTACCAAAATTCAACAGGATTTATCATAATAATCGTTAATTCATTTACGAAAGGGAGCGTCGTTGCAGATATTGATGTAATATTCAATTCAACCGAAGCTACTACAACAGTTCAGCAAATCGAGGAACCAATTGTTAGAGCACAAAGTAGTGGGAGTGGACCGTTTACTATTGTGAGTGTAAATGTTGCAGAAAGAGGCATGGATGATGATGATGACGGACTGGAAACGTGGATGATCGCCTTGATTGTTTGTTTGGCCGTTGCTTTCGTCGTTTTGGTCGTGGTTTCGTTATTGGTAAGTACACAATTTTTTAATTTAATTTTCAGCGTTAGTATTCCAGAAACGCTCCATGGTCCCATTTAGCTACATCAACTGTCATTTCTACTGTAGTTTCTTTCTACCACTACTCACCCGCGTTGCAACACTTCCTTAGCGTTAAAATTAGGCTGGGGAATGAATTTTGCTTTAGAGAGTCATCTAAAGCTGGGAAAAATTTGCTTTTGCGAATTGGCATATTGGTATATTCAAAATTTTGGACGAAAAATGTCTATCACTTTCTAGAACAGTGACAGTGAGGTTTAGCTTTGACTTTCGTGATGTCGACAAATACGGCGAAAGATACATTTGTACCACTATATTGCCAAAACGTTTTAAGTTAAGGAGGCTCCCTACAGTAGCGTGCGGGATGTTCGCGGGACCAGTACGTGAACTATCCCACGCAACCGCATGATCAAAACAAAACAAAAATTGACCGGACTTTTATTTTTTAAAAGCTATTTCTGAAAGGTTTCTAGTGGAAAATAACCTTGAATAATACTTCGTTTTGAGTGCCAAATCATTTACGAGTCTATACAGCAATTCTACATATGATACGAATATCACTAGACCAAAAATAGCTACGAAACAATGTTTTTTATATAACGTTTAAAATGTTGTTCACTTCTCAACAAAACGTTCACGTTTTTAGTCGTGTGTTTCTATAAGATTAAAGTGATTATATGTAAACAGAAAAATATTTCAGTTTCATAGCCTAATTGTTCATTTTTAGCGAAATGTACAAAACCAAACGTGAAAAAAAACCACGTCCACCTTTTAATAGGCTGTTACAGCTGATAGATTGAGTAAACGGCAGGGTTCAATTAGCTTCAACCTTAAAGAGGTTTTGTTGTTTCATCGATTTGATCCTTCGCAATAATCCTTGGCTCTCCATGGCACTCAAATAAATCGAAAAGTTGACAAGAGCAAAACAGTAAAAACAACATTGCCACTCGATTTTGCTGAATGGAAGCTCGTTCTGCGCCTGCGTACGATCTTTTACTAGTCAGTGACGCTTTTCGATAAGGGGAATTTTTCGAGTTACACGAGGCTATTTTTTAACTTTATTTGCATTTTACTCATTAGTTTCATCGGTGACCTATCTTCAAATTTTGACCACGAATCTATTTTGCGGTAAATTTTATAAATTTCAATTTTTAAAAAAATCTTTAGTGTGGAAATTTCGCAATAAAATTTTCGCTTTTAAAAAAATCGCACACTACAGAATTTTTTTAAAGGATATTGGCACCCAAAATTTTTATTACTTATATGTATTAGGTATACTTGCGGAATATTTAATTTCATATTTTGGCCGGTTTGTCGCGTTTAGTTGTTGAGAAAATTTGATGAAAAGTTCAACAGTTCTCCGCCATTTTGAAAATAAGCGCGTATGCTAATTTATGCCACAAAATATATTATCTGACGTCATTGGCCGGGTAAACACAATCTCATGACTATAAACAATACCGAGTATTGCCATGCGTAGCGTATTCTGAGTCGAAACAAAAGGCAGCAAAGTTTTACTAAGTGTCTAACTTGTTTGTAACACTGTTTATCATAGTATATATCCTACTCCGTGTCAAATAAACGCAAAAATTCGAGTGTAACAAGACAAATACTAATGCAATATTTTATGATCAATTACCTGTATTGGAACTTGCACCATTCCTTGCTTTCCCAGTCGCTCGATATGTTTTTATCTGATAGTGTAGACTTATCTTGTTTGATTGCGAAGAGTGTTGGCCAGTATAACGCTCAAAACTACATATTTTTAGCTAACATAACACGCACGCAATTGAATTCTCTCTTGTAGTTTTGGTGCTACCCATCCAATGACGTCACAAAGTTCATTAACCTTCGAGATAATTTTTCAAAAAATATTTCCAAGATGGCGGCGAAACACAAAGTTTGCATGCGTATTACTCGTAAACTAAAATGTTTGAGAACAAATGGTAATATTTTTATAGTTAGGTCGTCAAGTAGGATTGAAATAGCCAATAAAACCACAGTTGCAGAGCATCATTCCCTATTGATATATGAAACAAAAAAGATAGGTCACCGACATTGTTTTTGAGCTAGCGGCACATTTATGAGTTCGTCATGTTGGCATGGGAACACCGACGTTGTCGAAATCTAGTTCCAAATATTCCTTAGGTGACCAATATTGCCACCAAGTCGAAAAGAGTTCGTGTTCTGCACGAATAAGCCTGTTTTACGGAATTACTGTCGATGCAATGGAAGTGCTGATAAAATATTGCACCAATTCCTTTTTTCCTCCAGTTGATCAATTCATTTGATAGAAAATTGTTCAACTTCCTGTTACTTTTAGATGAGCCAATTAGATTTCGTTTCAGAACCGATTGACCAATGGGAAACGCACAGGAAATAAAAAGAAATTTGAATTCGTATGAATTGATCAACTTGAGGAAATGAATTCATGTAATATTTTATCAACACGTCCATTGCATGGTCAGTAAGCGTTCAGTTAAAACTTTAAATATTTGACTACCAAATTTTACTTTACAAGCTAGTGCCATACTATAGCCAATTTTGGGGTTTCCATACATGCATTTCAAGAAATCGTTCATTTTTGAATTTGCACAAGACATATATGCTGCGAACGAAATTCCCATTACTACAAAATGGCAATAATGCAACTGGTGCGCTGTTTGGATGCTTATGCGATGCTTAAATGTACAGTAGAATAGACCTTATGCATATTCACTCATTAGGTGTGATGCGCGCTGTGAACTCTGGTCTTAGTAGTCACGGCCGGATAACAGTCCAACATGACCACTGTCGAAGGTGATTTTCTTCGCCATATTTTAAAGACTGTTTTAATTTTAATTTTAATAAATTGCTTTTCCATCATTGCTTTTCCATCACTAGACATAAACACAAACGCACGAACTCACACACGCACAAAAACAAACAAACACAAACACACACACACACACACACACACACACACACACACACACACACTA
>CACRXK020003798.1:0-34521 GCA_902702795.2 Paramuricea clavata | reverse complement strand
ATCTTTCCTGGTTGGTTGTTTTACGATTTGTTTCAAAGTAAAATGTCTTAATAAAGATGAGACAGGACATCTGTTAAAATCTACGAGTAAAAATATACCTGCATTTGGGTACTTATTGAGAGCGAGGTCAAGTGTTGAGCTGAGGTGATCTATAAACGCGGCGTTGTCGCTGGATGGAGGTTTATAGGCCACACAGACGATCCAACAGGAGAAGCCTCGATTAAGTTTAAAGTCGTACATAGATCCATAAGGTTTCAAAATTGATGTCATTAAACTCTGTTAGAATTTTGAACGGGATGTCTGATTTAATAAAAGCACAAACTCCACCGCCAAGTTTATCAATTCGATCACATCTTGCTATTGAATACCCGCGAATACAAACTGCTGCATCGTCGATTTTCTCATTTAACCATGTTTCGGTTATGAAGGCCATACTCACATCATATTGGTCAAGTATAATTTTTAATTCATCCACCTTTGGTAAAAGTGATCTTGTATTTGAGAGAAGGAATGTCGGTAAATTACTTTGGGCGCACTTTGGGCTTTGATATAGAGACGTGCTTTGATATAGGGATGGATTCTTGATTGGAATTTCAATTAGATTACGCGTTCCGCTACGGTTTCGTTTGCTAGTATTAGGAATATGTTCATTATAACACGGAGCGCTAGACTGCTGACCTTCGAATTCAATTGTAAGATGTAATTCTTACTGGTATAGTGTTTCGTTCCGGTGTGATTATAGTGTTATTACTAGCTGCGACAGGGATCTCCAAGTTTATTGCAATGTGCGACGGACAAACTCCAGGTACTTCAACCAGTCTGCCTGCTGGCTGAAGCGCGACCGAAAAAACGTATGCCGGTTCATCTTTCCTGTTTCATTCCTTTGAGTCTGGCGCGAGTGAGGCGCATGTGTCGAGTAATTAACAAGTAGGGGCAACCGTCCTATCCAATCAAGGGGTTCGGCCTCACTTCGAGATGTATGCATGGGGTTGCTAACTGTCGCGTTAAGCGTTTCAACCAGAGGTAGGCGGTCCAACCATTTCAAAGATCCGGTCCCACTTGGTGCCGGCTGACTTTCGCCAGTATTAGCACAACTAAGGTTTGAAATATGTTGTACATTCTGTTTATTTCTTGGTTTTGGCTTCACACAACTGACATTTGATTGTGGGCGAAAAACAGCTTGGGAATGTTGACGGAAATTACTTTGTTTTACAGGACTGACTTAGTTGTAATGATGAGCGTAATACTGCTTTGATTCATGTTTAGCAGAACCAGCGCCTACGCTAAGGGGTTTGGTTGTGTTAGCAGTCGATCCAATTTTAATTACTTCAAAATTGGGCTTGGGAGTTTCTAATTTATGGTCGGAGGTGGATTTGCATACTTTATAATGATTCTGTTGACCTTTATTTATTCCTGGTGCACCTTCGATTTGCTGGGTAACGTGTTTATTAGAATTAGGGTAGGCCTGGAGCGTTAACTTGTTATTTGGCTTGTTACTGCTAACAGAACAAAGCTGGGCTACTCGGAGAGGGTTGGTATTTTGTTGGCAGATTACGGTTGACCGTAATTGAGCACAAGACTGATTTGAACCATGTTTACATATGGGAATCGTGGCAGTACTATCAATCTTGGTTGAGTTAGCTGTAGGTCCAACATTAATTGATTCAGAATTTGTAATTGAGGCAGTATTATTGTCTGAAATGAAGTTACTTTTACTCTGATGGCATTTGATTGAGTCTAGGTCGTGACGAATTTGCTCAATCGCTTGATTGTTAAACTGAACGTTGCTTAAAATATTTCAATTTGCTACTTGGAAAGGGAACACGTTCCTTGCTTTTGTAATTAATTACGTTTTTCGTTACATTTCTAAAAACGTAATTAATTACAGGTTAAAATTACTTCAAATGTAACGAGTACACAGTAACGTGTTACAATTGTAACGAGTATTTACAGCTCTGACAATTGAACGCTAAAAAATTACCCTATTTTAACACATCAATAGCCTGATGGGAATACAAATTAAATTAGTATTCATAATATTTTTGAGGTGTTAAACTTGTTGAAAACTATCATTATTACCATTATTCATTTCATTTAGCACTCATATTATTGTACATCTGCCTATTATCTTTGACAACTTTAATTGAAATACATGTATCGTTTCAGTATACTATATATATATATATATATATATATATATATATATATATATATATATATATATATATATATATATATATATATATATATATATATATATATATAAAAGCTAAGCTCACTTTCACTTGCAATGCTCACTTCCCTCGTGGTTGTTTGAGCACTCTGGCCCCATGTCACTCTGCGCATGTCTAGATTCGTTGATGACTCGTGTTGTACCACATGCGCTTGGGAGAGCAAGTGTCATGTATATCAATACGAAAGTCATCGCGTGTCTAGATGTGTACCAAGCTGCACTGATGAGGCGTAGGACGCCGAAACATGCATGTCTGCAGATTGTACTATATATATATATATATATATATATATATATATATATATATATATATATATATATATATATAAATATATATAAATATATATATATATATATATATATAAGTATATATATATACATATATGTGGACTATAAAAGCTGGGTCCATAGATTATATCTTAGAGGTAATTTTCAGCCTCAACAGTCGCTTCATAACATACGTTTTTGCAAAGAAATAAATCGTTACTGTCAGAATATTGTTCACATCACCATTTTATACTGATAGCTTGAACAGATCAGGTATATACCTAGCCTGCATGGCAGGCGGTACGTAGGAAATACCGCCTGCCGCAAAACTGGGTGTAAATGAACTACCGCCCCTGAAGCATCAACGTTATTTATAGATGCATTAATTCAGTAAATATTCAAAATTAGCCACTCCCAAGCTGCTCCCAAGTCCCAACTGCCCAACATAAAATAAATTCCTTGATTCTCATCACCGCCCGACTGAATTTTAAAATCCTCGTGAAAACGTTTTATTTTTAGTTACACAATATAAATGTACCGCCCGACAAAATAATTCAAGACAGTTAATTTTTTCATATTTTATATAGAGTTTTTATTGCCATTTTAAACTTCCAATTTGAAACAAACAGAATTTTGAGTGAAATTTCATTGTATTTTAAAGAAACCCAGTCATTCTGTCATTGTTCGTGGAGATACGAACTATTGATATATAAATTATATAAATATAAAATATAAAAAATAAATCTCCCACTGTCTTCGACATTTCAAAGTGTAGACTGTGTCTAGTGATGAGAATCCAGGAATTTATTTTATGTGTTAATATAAACCAAGCCCGTTTAGCTGCCTTAAAACGGTGGTTTAATAAGCTCAAAATACAAAGCATGCAAGTCTATACTATAGATTCATCATCAGTCAACAACCAAACTGAAAGTATTGAACCTTATAGAACGATAGTTTTTATTTGTTTACAACTATACATATTCAACGGGTATATATAAGAGTTTAACAGTTATTTGATAATTACTGCATCAACCGGCCCCTTGTTTATACTTTGGAGCCGGTTCGTATATAATATCTATCAAGTATCTTTGGTTCAGAACATGACTGATAGGCCTATATGGAAATCCCACTGTTCGATTCAGTGAAGAAATATCTCCTAATTTCTATCGATAGTTTTAGTAAAATGTCAACATTATTGCGATTTATGGCCTTTGAAAGTCAAGCGAGATAGTATATTATCAAATTAATACGCATGTAATTGTCTGAACGAAAATATAGACTAGCCCATACCTTTCGCCGATCATAACTTCGGCCCCTTCGGACGTATCTTCTTTGTTAAATATTCTTGTTCGAATCTCTATCAAAAACACTATTTAGAATGTTATTTTTCAGCTTGTATCTTTTAATTTGCTTCTTTTATTATGTTATTCCATTTCTGGTCTGACTTGACGTGAACTAATTTCAAAACGCAGAGTTTCAAAACGTCAAAACATTTGGTTAATGATTAACATTTAACCGAATTTAGCCGTTGATTGACAACTACATAAAAATACTAACCAATCCGTTTTTCCCGTTCACCAGCGGACGGGTAATTCAAAAACCCCTAGTTTTGCGGCAGACGGTATTTCCTTTGCTTCCCTAATTTTCGCTGCCCGTAGAAATACCGCCTGCCATGCAGGCTAGGTATTATCAAACATGGTACGCTTTCGTATTAAAATTAGCTGCTCGGGGAAAACCCGGAAATTATTGTCAAATTGACAATGCTGATATTTATTAATCTAAACTCTGTATGTCTATTCTGCACGATTGGGAATGAATTTAAGAGGTTATCTCTCTAAGAACCGACCAATGGCTTTAGGCTCAAAAAATGAAAGTCTTCGTTACTTTCACAAAGTCTTTTATGATTTTTTCGCCCACGCACGTGAAAGTTATTCTACTTTGAAACTTACCTGGTTTTATGATGCTTTTACAAAACTATTATGGCAAACTTTAGCGATAACAAGCACCAAGTCCAAATACGGCTTTGTACACATATTAAATTCGACTTTAAATTTCTCAAAAGTGGGTCGTAACTGGATTCAGTGACTAATATGGTTGAAAAAAGGGAAGTTTGAAGTACCAATATAAACAATAAAACTTGTTACCAACCGCGATTTGAAGACTTCCAGAGCCTCTGAAATTTGTTACCTTCAATTATCGCGGAGTTGAGACGCCAGAGCTTCCAGTCATTTGTAAAATGCGCCGTCGTTCCGGGGTTTTTTTCACACAAGCCGTTAAGCGATTTTTCGGTGTTCATGAACATCAGAAGTTGTTTTAATTTGAAAAGATTTGGCTCGATGCAGCGAGGTAAACGTTACAGCGAGGTAAGCGAGGTAAAATAGAGTCATTGCTAATTTTGGCACTCCCGTCATAAACAGTCTAATCGTGCAACAATTACTGCTATTTATTAGCAGAAAACCAGAACCATGGCGTATTGTCATGTTTCTATAGCTTCTCTTCCGTGTAATGCACAGCAATTCCATTAGTATATATTTGACATTTTCGATTCCCCACTATATCTTCACATGATACTATACTTTACTGGGGTAATTTACGCATTAATTAACATTCCCCTTTTTGAATACATCGTGAACAGTTTCTACCATTATTCTGGTCGACGTTTCATATAAGAGTCCCCACATGCCCTGGCCTACCCACACCCCCAGTACGACCCTACCCCAACGTCGCGTTTTTGTGACGTCATTTGAAAACTCTTGTATGAAAATAAACTTCACCCTTTATTAGCTCTCCTTAAACAATTCCAGGTGAAGTTGATATAAAGGTCCTCAAATGACATCACAATAGAGGTGGGGAGGGTGTAGGGTAGGGGTCAGGATAGAGTTGGGGTCATTTGGAGACTATTCCATATATGACTCTTCTATTAAATTTCAGCCAAGCCCTGGTTGAAACACTAATCAAAACCCTTATTCGAACTATAATCCAAATCCAATTCAATTGGCATGCACGATTGCAACTGGATCTTTTTGAATAATCAGTATCTATAGTAGTCTTCTAGATCAAGTCTTTTTTCCAGTTTAAATTCATTTCCAATCGTGTAGAATAGACATACAGAGTTTAGATCACAGAATAAGGGTTTAGATTAATCAATATCAGCATTGACAATTTGACAATAATTTCCGGGTTTTCCCCGCGTAGCTAATTTTAATACAAAAGCGTACCACGTTTACCTCGCTGCATCGATCGAAATCTTTTTTAATTAAATCCACTTGTGATGTTCATGAACACAGGAAAATCGCTTAACTACGATGATTTAAAGGCTTGTGTAAAAATACGGAACAACAGCGCATTTTACAAGTGACTGGAAGCTCTGACGTCTCAACTCCGCTATAATTGAAGCTAAACAAAATAGCCAATTTTATCAAATTTCAGAGGCTGTCGAGTCTTCAAATCGCGGTCAGTAACAAGTTTTATTGTGGATATGGGTACTTCAAACTTCCCTTTTTTTAACCATATTAGTCACTGAATCCAGTTAGGTGCCACTTTTGAGAAATTTAAAGTCGAATTTGATATGCGTACAAAGCCGTATTTGCACTCGGTGCTTGTTATCGCTAAAGTTTGCCATAATCTTTCTGTAAAAGTATCATAAAACAAGGCAAGTTTCAAAGCAGAATAATTTTCACGTTAGTGGGTCAAAAAATCATAACATTTGGTTGAATACTTTTAAAATTATATGTATTTGAATTCGGCTAATTTTTATTCCTGATTTAGGCAGAGGATTTTCTGCCCAACGGCGCGGGACCGAAAAGTCGCTGAAATTTTAAAAATTAATAAAATTTCAAAATTACAAATAGTGTTTGTTTGTTCTTGGGGTAAATACATTTCATTGTGAAAGTAACGAAGAATTTCATTTTATGAGCCGAGAGTCATTGGTCGGTTCTTAGAGAGACAGCCTCTTAAATCAACCTCAATGGAATATTCCTTGTTTCTTTTATACCATAGATCGAAGTATGACACAACTTGGTAATTTGAGTTCAACAAAAGATAATGAATTTAGTACTTAACTGAATGTCATACTAGCCTACAAATGAGGGGTTATAGTAAATGCTGTTGAAACGGAGATTGTACTTAAACATATGATCTTCAATCCAAATATAAAACGTTAATCGTTCCTTTGTACTAAAAAAAATTGGGGAATTATCGGGCTTTCCCCAAACTTGAAATGTTATATGCAACTTAACGTCCGGACCAAATTATTATAAGTAATAGCATGGCTTGAGGGAGGTTAGTGATTAAATGGCCCCGTAACCCGAGGCAGGTTTGCGGAATCCCTGAGGGCGAAGCCCGAGGGAATTCCGCAAACCTGCCGAGGGTAAGGGGTCATTTAATCACTAATCTCCCGAAAAGCCATGCTATTAGTTTGTAATAGCATAGTTGCGCTCCCATTTAAAAATGGACAAACATGCCCTACTTGGGATCAGCGTATTTAAGCTAAAACATTTGCTTCATTGCTTGTGGGATGTAAAAGCTTGTTGCACATGCGCACTTTTTACGCTTTAATCGGTTACGCATGCGCAATCTATCATTTAATGTACCACAACAAAAACGCTAAATATATTAGTATAAAATTGGAGACTGCACGTGCGTAACTTAAATGATGCGGCAACTCAGGGATCGGAGACTATTGACGGCTCTGTGCTAACTATTGCTGTTCCTTGCACGATTATGTGCGTGAGGCACTTGCCTAATGCGTAGTCGTCAAAGAGACAAAGGTGTGACCCTTGGTAACGGGCGATTAGTTCTAATCGCCCGCTCTAGCGGGCGATTAGAACTAATCGCCCGCTACAGCGGGCGATTAGTTAGTAATCGACCCTGTTGAAACAAAAAAACCCGGGCAACTATGCTATTATTACTAGAAGTTACTATCGCAAGGAAAGTGCTGCCTCACCCCCAAGGGATCAAAGGCAGAATGCACAATTGGCTAAATAAGGGGCTGTTTATATGATCTCGCTTTGCCATTACTCTCATGATGTTCTTATATCATTATATAAAACTAAAACCACCCCCAAATACATAAAGAATACATAAAGGAAACTAAGTAAGTTATACTTTATAATTTAAAAAATTAAAGTAAATTTGTAATGCAAAATATAATAAAATTAAAAAATAAATAAATACCCACACAGAGCGTGGCCACCTGTGGTTTTATATGAATACCTTCAATGCTTATAACTTCTTGCTTTTGGTATGTATACTTATAATGCTGTCATTGGTGAAGCTAGCCATAGCAACAAGTCATGCTATGCAAGTTTTTAATGATTTGTATCATTCAAATAGATGCAAGATTATCAGCATAGGCATAGCACAGAGGGCATAGCATGACGAGTTGCCATGACTAGCTTGCCACTGAATACTGTACAATATTATATATTTATATAGAGAATAATACATGGGTGTGCGGAAATACCAGATTTATTTCGAGAAATAAATCTGGTATTTCCAAGTATTTATGTTTATTTTTCTGTTTATTATATAAAGGACAGTCTTTGAAAAGCGATATTTTTGCAGAAAAGCGATTATTGAAAAGCGATAATTTTCACATGTGAGATTGGGTCGTTCCAGAAAAGATCCATACTCCCCCCATGGAGGAAATTTCTGCCGTCCGGAGGGGGAGGGGAGAAAAAATTGTTTCTGATAATAGTAAATGTATTAGGACATCCGAAGGGAGTAGGGGGTTAACTTCCTATTTCCTCAGTTTTATCAGTGCTCGAAATCTCTATAAAGCACTATACTTTATATAATAAATGTACAACAACAATAATAATACTTGAATGAATCATTATAGACATGTAAAATTTAATAACAATTTCATGTATAGAAATACTATAATACAAAACTACCCCTATCACAGAACAACTGTCATTTTTGTTTAATTTAATTCATCAGATTCGGATGGCACCATTCATTTGTAATGCCAATGATTAATTAAGATTGCACTCAGTCATAACTTCAAAACTGTATATTAATAAGAAAGAAATTGTGAGCATTATCGAGAAAATATAGTATACCCTGAAATTATGTAGTGACACAGCCAGGTGAATATATGAATGTATTATGTAGGCCGGTAGGATTATTCTTTATTTAATATGCTAACAATGGACATACGCCGGTATCTCAGAGATATATTTTTACAAACCATCATACCTTGTACAAAAATCGGTTGACATGCTATTACATAACTGCTGGTAAGTTAATATGTGCAGACAACCATGGGCAGATTTACTGGGCCTGGGGGGTTAGTACCAAGTATAACACCCTGAGGTGTTATAAAGTGTTCAACCCCACCAAAATTTCACGTTAGCCCTCCTACTTTGGGTGAAAGTCTTTAATCCTAACTCCTGCCGAAGCTTGGTGGTGCTGCTTGCATCCCACTAGAAAATGTTTGGCCACCCCTCCTTTTATACCACACTGGATTGCTATAGGGATATCTTTATATTAAATATTAAGCCTGATTATAAGCCCTGCTAGTGCTACACAACATTCCACGTCTGTTTTTAAAACGTGCTGAAAGCACATTGCTATAAACATGTAGAATAAACACTATAAACTCATCGCCTTTGGAAATAACTACACAAACAAATAAACTAAAAACAGATTTTGACTACTTCAACTTGTATATTTAACTATAAAGTTACGTATAAAATCAGTGACAGTGCAGCCGCAGGGTAAATTCTGAAATTCATGCTGAATCTAAATTCATGAAATATCACAGTGTTCTAAATATACTGTAAATGCCTTCATGTATATTACCAAAAAGAAATAAAGCTATCCTTACCTGAATTATTGAAAATATTGTCCATCATGAAAATGTAAATAAGCTCGTAACTGTCCTTGAGAAGAACTTGATCCCAAAATAAATTTTGACCGCCCCCCTCGTTCAAAAAAACTTCTTGAAGCCTTAATTATTTCCCCGGAATTACGACATCTTTACAGACAGACAGACACAAAATCGAGATCTCGACAATACATAGCTCGGGCAAAGAGACTGGACACAAGTAAACGCGATACTTCATTTGGCGGGAAATTCAAATGCGCTATAACACATCGTCAAGAATAGGAGGCTGCCTTCGGCAGCAATAATGCATCCATAGTATACAAAAGTGAAGCCGGAAGTAACCGGCCGCCACCCGATTCTGGGGCCCCACTTTTGTATAGATTTGTATTGCAGACGGTAGTTTTCCGCGTTTTTTGCCTTGGTTACGTTTCCGGGCCAATTTTACAATCACAAAGATAGAAGCACACAAGAAGAATTTTGAGAAAAAAATTGGAGTATTATGGCTTTATAACGCCGCGAAACGGGATTTACAACTCTGAAGGAGTGCAGAGCCTCAGACTTTGTTTATCAACACGAGCTCGTTTTGCTTCTTTCATTCAAAATCAACTCAAAATATACAAGAATTACTGTTACTTGACGAATATTCTCAGGAAATTTGAAGAAATGAAGCAGCTACATTGTGAACGAAAGCGTAGAGAGGTTACTTTTAAAATATTATTTAACTTGAGGCTACTTTTACAATTATATGAATTAAAATAAAATTATATTGAGTCGTTGTTTATAATTTGGATTCAAAATATTTCATTGTCACTTGTCTTCCTACTTTAAAACATATAAAACTTCTCGACAAGTCGCCGGGTATTGCTCTTGACAAAATTGACATTTTAAAAAACTGCATATTCCTTATTAAATTCGTATAATTATAAAATATAATATAATTATAATTTCTTCAAATTTCCTGAGAATATTCGTCCAGTAACAGTAATTCTTGTATATTTTGAGTTGATTTTGTATGAAAGTTGCAAAATGAGCTCGTGTTGATAAACAAAGTCTGAGGCTCTCCACTCCTTCAGAGTTGTAAATCCCGATTCGAGGCGTTATAAAGCCATAGTCTTCCAAACATTTTGCTCAAAATTCTTCTTCTCAAAATTCTTCTATCTTTGTGATTGTAAAATTGGCCCGGTCAGAAACGTAGGCAAGGCAAAAAACGCAAAAAACTGCCGTCTGTAATACAAATCTATACAAACGTGGTGCCCCAGAATCGAGTGGCGTCCGGTTACTTCCGGCTTCACTTTTGTATGCTATAGATGCGTTATCCATGCTGCAGTCTTATTTCAGATCAGTCGTTGTACCGGCGGCGCTAAATATCACGTGCTAGATTCGTAAAATACGACAAATACAATTGAAATTTAATACAACGAAATAGCATTCTACTTCGATATTATTATTAATATTTCAATCATAGTCGAAATTATTTTCAATCTATAATATAGTAATTCACCATTTCCACGGGTTTTTATACCGCTAAATTGTAGAGGAAATATAACAGTCAAACAGTGTTTATATGAGAATATTGATGATAGTTTGAATATATTTCATGTTATTTACAAAATGTACTGTAGTTTTGACCTTGACCAGTGGTGACCTTGAACTTGTTATTACCATCTTTTGCAACTAAGGATGAACAGTCGTTCTTAAAAAAACATTGCCTATTCGCGTGAGAATCTTAAGCTTTCTTATTTTGACATAATAGCTATTTTTCAATAAATATATTGATTTAAACTTATTGAATCAATATTTTAAAGTGTATACGACATGAAATTTCTTACGTTCTTGAATGAAAGAACTATTTAAGCTGTAGTATAACTTATTTTTCAGTTTCTTGGTTTTATGGTTTGTTCCTGAGATATTTCAGTTTGTTTGATATGTAAATGAGTGTGAGTATGTCCGCAAAATTATGATTTCACATTGGTCAGTGCAAGCTCTTCAAAATGGTTGAATATCGCTGCTACCAACTTCAAACTTCACTCACTGGTAAATGTGATGAAACACTGGAGAAAAACGTGAACTGATATCTTCAGTTTTTAGAATTAATAGATTTATAACCAGTGTAAGTTGAGCTTGCAACCAACGTGACGTCATAAACTAGCGGACATATTCACACTCATTTACATATCAAACAAATTGAAATACCCCGTGAACAAACCATAAAAACAAGAAACTGAAAAATAAGTTACACTACAGCTTACAGAGTTCTTTCATTTAAGAAAATAAGAAATTTTATGCCATATGCACTTTAAGTTTCAGGCCAGTTGTGCCAAAAGTTATCGCACCATAAGGTTTCAGACGGCATGCAACATGTACGCACTGCGTACCTATTTTTAAAAATGTGAAAAATTCATGGTTGTTAATTCTTATGATGATGATTGTTATTTTTCTATTTTTTATTCCACAACAAAATATCATAAACAAACATGATTGTTCAATTTCTAAAATTCGGCTTGTTCATGCAGATCGTCTATCGTCTATTTTGCTATAGGAAAATGTTTTATGAAATACTGTAAGAAATGGGAGTAACCAGGCATTTTTTCAAGTAATTAAAGTGCCAGGCAATAAAACCCAAAGTATCGGTATTGTCATATCAACAATGGTGATGTCATTTATGAATTGAATTATATATTATTCTCTTCCGTTGATATACAGCATTCCATGCAAGCAGCCTGTGCAGCAGTAATGCTACCTATCTTGCTCAAGTGCAGAGGATTTGCGAATTATGACGATTCCGTAATTGATTTTACGACTGTAACTATACTGATTAAGGTTAAGATACCCCGGCCCCGTTTACGGGTACCTAATGAAGCCCGTACCATAATGGAGCTAGCATGATAATCCTATTTTACTACCCGTGAATGGGAACGAGGTTGACGTCGCATTGTTTTGACGATTCTTAGTCGTATTTCCGGTTGGGATTATCGCAAATCCGGCCGAGAAATGTAAAATACGGCACTAAAAGTCATACTTTAAAGATAGAAGCCTGAAAATAACACTATACATGGTATTTTAAATGCTTAATTCATCATGATCACATCAAGAATATCACAATGAGCATACGTCTCAAGGGGCTGAAGTTACATTCGGCGAAAGGTATGTTTATGTTTTTTATAGTGTTGGCAATATATTATGCGTAATTTGATCATATACGATCTCGCATTACTTTCAAAGCTTATAAATCTCTATAATGTTGCCATTGACTAAAACTATTGCTATGAATGTGGAGATATTGCCACACTGAATCGAATGGTGGTATTTTTGTGCTCATGCATAGCATTCAATGAATCGATCGAAGATAGGAAATGTCAAGTCGCATTGCTTTGAAACAATGCGTTAATAACATGGCCAGAAATTCAGGACAACATGGCGATTGGCATACGCAATATACTTCCTCATTCATTATTCAAGATGGCTGATTTATATATAGATTAAGTATTGCAAATATATGTTTTAGCAATTTCCAACGTTTTTCGTACATAAATCCGAGCTCTGCACGTCGAAAACATCATTTAATTACTCGATCCTTTAACCGAATAAATTTCAGAACAGTTCAAGTAGGACAAACCAGTTCCCGAGAACTATATTCCTACCTTATCTCATCACATATACCAGATAGTTAATTCTCCCAAAATTCGCAAACTGCACATTTTTGAGCAGCATTTTAGGACATTCGTGGGCAGTACATGGAGCTTCTGCACGTCTGCATTGATAAAAGTTGAGTTTATCTTTGTTCTCCAACAGTTTACAAACCCGTAGAGGATGGAGAAACAGGTTCCAAAAAGCCACCAAATATATGCTTTTAGCAAACAGAAAATGTGTACATTGAGCGTTGGAATTACCACAAATCACTCGAAAAATTAAAAAAACCCAGCAAATTTGTAAATGTTGATCCGCCATTTTGCTTTAAAATTGTTGCTAGGCAACCTATATGACTGACAAGGTGTATTTATGGGCTCAGTGAGGTTGATTTCGCAATAAAATAGCTCAGATTTCGCGGGAAAATTTGTAAAATTTGGTAAAATTATTTGCAGCAGTTTCAATTTGGGCATCTTTAACAGTTGGAAATTTATTTTAAAATACTTTTCTTTCGTTTACTTGAACATACTGTACCTCAAGTAAGCATTTAAACGGCTTATTGTTGTATTGTGCGTATAAAATTTGCATACGAATACAATGTCGGATACATGCCCGACTGCATTCCATTCTTTCTTGAAATGGAAACTTGGTGAATATGAGCCCGCGCGTCTTGGCGCTGACTGTCCTGAATTTCTGGCCATGAGGTACTGCTCTAAAAGAGACAGAACCTAATGAGTTTTTAGAGCTGCTTAGCTCTGTGGTGTTGCGGGTGCTGAAGCTCCCCGTTCCCCCACTCACACATGTAAGTCGATGAAATATTGGTAATGTTGTTCACTTTACCTTTTAGGCAGCATCCAAGTATCTAGTTCATTTTACTGTTTTACTTCGGTGGGTTTCTTCTTCGATGGATACCAAGTATTTATAACTAATCAGTACAGAATGAATTAATCAAATATTTGATAATCAATCAATAAACTACTCCCAGAAATGGCCTAATGTTCAAATATCTCTAATGGGATTGAAATCTTCTTTGACAACATACAGCTACTACATGCAATTACTACAAAAGGATCACCACATAATATTTATAACTTCTGATAGTTAGTTCAGGCTATGTGTCAGTTCCAATTGTTTCTATTCTACTGTACAAATATGTACCCGAATGTTACAATGTTAATGTACTTCTTCCGGTATTTACAAACATATATATTCCCACATGCGATCTTTCTCACCCAACCATTACATCCAGTTATTGAAACACCAAAGCCAATGCACGAGTTGCACGAGTTGCAGTCGTTTTCACCATTAGCGACTAATCCAATCCGTACATACATCCTCCTATTATGTCGGCCCCCGCGGATATTAAACCCTTGTGTGTTACAATTTTCTTGTAGAGATGAACCATGGATAAGTGATTTCCATTTTGACTTTGTAATGTTTGTTGCTGTGAACTTTCCCTTTGCGATTACGTCGAAAAGCGAGCTTGCTTGGTGGTCAATCACAATCCATTTTATATCAGTTTCCGTTCCTCCCTTGACTTTCATTCCGAGGCATATTTTTTGAAACGGCGTATTCCAATAAGAAGCCAGCTTTGTTTGTTTATCTGTCAAACCTTCAAGTCCGTTTTCGACTTCGTAGGTTCTTTTGTTGTCCCAGTAAAGAGAATCACTTCCGAAGGTTTTCTTTAAGTTAAAGAAACATGTGTGGAAACATTGAATATACACATCAACCTGGATAGATCATCCCCGAGCCGACGGCGCGAAGCGCCGTGCGAGGGTACTAATTCCCCCCGGCTATTTACACCCAGGGAAACGAAAGCATTAGCGAAGTCTAAAGCTCATCAAATATCGCGGGCGTGGCTCACCAACGATGTTTCGGTGGGTGGTCATCCTCACTGATCTCAACAATATGGCGGACTGTCATGAACAGCGGACACTGATTTGCTCCAATTTAAAGTTTGCATTATAACAAATGCATGACGATAGCGAAATAGCAAACATTTCTTGATTTGATGATAAATTTCTTGCCAATATATTTCATTTTTGCTCGCATTTTTGCAAGATTTTGTTAATTTCAAAAGCTCTCTCAGAAAGAAACTGCGAAAGAATCGGCTAAAAGAAGGGAGCCGACGTTAACGAAGGTAATTTACTTTGTTTTAAATATTGGTTTTATAATGGCTTTAAACCCGACGGCCTTTGCGTATACCAGTATGAAACAACTAAACAAGACAGCATATCATTTCAGTGTATCTTTAATATTGATTCCCTTTTTTATGATATTGAATTTTTTAAATAAAAAAGAAAGCAAAGTTATTTGCAAGCGAGAATTTGAAATCATTTTATTGCAAACTCAAAGTTTATCGATAAAGCCATTTTAAAAGGCAGATTAGTTTTTAATATAAAGAACACTCGTGACTTTAAAACGTTTTGCGAAGCGTTTGTGGTTGAATTTTACCTTAAATTGAGGCTTATATTACGTATAATAACATACCTAACATATTTATGTTGGGAAATTAATAATTTTGTAATTAAAAGTAATATTTTTAGGCGATTTTTCATTTGTAAGAATATTCTTAAAAAATTATCGTGTTACCATGACAACTACTTTAAATACTTCATGTTCGGAAAATACAATGGTTTTGTCAGCAAGGCGAGGCTTTCTGCATGCATGTACTTTCTAGTCAGTAAATAATACATTTAACAATGCTCCGATGATGTCAATTAACAGTTATTTAGTAAGTTAGTTATTACCACCTCAGTGCCGTAGCAAGCTCGATAATTGGGGGCTTATATTCATATATTCATTTTCTGCGTTATTAATTTGTTTTGAAATCGATTGTTTTTATGGTCTGTGAACACGAATATATGAATATGAGCCCCCCCCCCCATTATCGAACTTGCTACGGCACAGCTGCAGTTAGTTGGTTATAATTAGTTCGAAATGAAGCGAGACGGAGCGTTCGAAATATTCTTGGAAATGAAAACAAACACTGAAGTATTCGATATAACTTGGTCAATCTTAAAACATATGTAAAAAAGATTAGTAAGTAATTTAATTTTTACTCAACACAAATACGGAAATAGCTTGGAACTGTAACCACAAAAAGAAATCCCTATAGTATAAATGAACAATAAAAAAAAAGAAATGAATGCGTGTATGGTTTGACAGTGACATCATGCAGACATACGCAGCGTGTGACATGCGCCAGAGTTTTTAAACGATCACAGTGAGTTACGCTATGTGGTTTACCTCATATCCATTCGCTTTCATCACTAGTGTCCAGCCCCCTTTTCCGCATCCAGATATTTCAGCCATGTGACAATAAACGTCGTATTTTGCATGTGAATCTTTATTTTGCAGTGCATAATTACCGCTGCTTAACGATCTAAAACGTTTTGTTTGAGTTAGGAGAATAGCATTGCATTGGATGTAAAAGTTGGAAATTCTATGCATGCATGATCTACCATATATATTGTCAATATTTAACACTTATTGACTCGGACAGAGGGAAACAATAGGTTTTCTGGCCCCAAGACTTCCAACGTTTCCTGAAGCGTAGCAGAGGAAAACATTGGCAGCCTAAATTCCACAAAACATACTGTGACTTTCACCTGATACGCTCTAATCCAATGAGATACAAGAAAACATGAAACTTTGACACTTGATAAGATGAGATTTTTGGCGAGGGAGGGAAACATTCGCATTTGGTGGAATGTAAATCTTATACATTGCTAATGCAACACCAAAACGATAATAAATAGCCCCCAAAATGATGAAAATTATAGCACTCCACCGTATGACCCAGTGGCTCTTTTACTTTATGAGTCGCATGTGTTTGTTTCAGATACATATGGGTTAAATTTTCGGTGGTACTTTTCATAAAACCTCGGTAAAAACTATTTATATCAACTGCAAAATTCTGCACAGGTTGATTAGTATTCATCAGACAAAAACGTTTATCAGGCAAATACCGTGCATTTATTTCAAGCTTTATGAAGCCATATTTGTAGGTCATCTGGTATATGATCGCGACTTATACGCAACGTTTTTGAGATTGTTTAAATTCCACGCCATGCTGTTGCCATGCTCAAACCAGTGGCGTAGCCAGCTCGATAAGTGGGAGGGGGGGGGGGGCATATTAATATATTCGTATTCACAGACCGTAAAAACAAACAATTTCAAAAGAAATTAATAATGCAAAACACGAATATATGAATATGTCCCCGTCACTTATCGAGCTGGCTACGCCACTGGTTCAAAGGTTTTGTAATCGATCAGGCCCAAATGGACAGGAGACATACAATTGCAGCATACTATAATAATGTATTTTACACACCTGTTTCCCTGTAGTAGTTCTTTGCAAGATGATAATAGTTGGTGAGTTGCTAAGATATTTTAAAGAATGTCTTATGAACAAACATATGCATGATGTTCTCTTGCATGCAGTTGTCATATACCACATTTCCTCTATTTAGGCCCTTCGGTCCTATTATTCTTGTGGTTATCGACTGGGAATTCAAGTATTCAACTGATTTGCGAGTGAAAACCTTCGATCGCGCACGCAAAAATTTCGCTTAACGACAGCAAAAGTCACTTCTTTTCTAACTACGCACACATTTTATACTCTTTATGGCAATGGAAGATAAAGTAAGTTTTTCTCTAATGATAAAATCATCAGTTTGCCTCGTCTTTGGCTTTACGTGTAGTCCTCGACAGCGTGCGAGAAGAAAATATCTGACATAAAAACAACATAGAAATAATATCATGCAGTGTGCACAATCGTGCATTCATGCTTCGCCTAGAGAATTTCATGAGGAATAATTATAAAACCACGCATCGTCCTTGCATAAAAGCTTCCCCCTCACCACGCCTCTACTCCCATTTTTAACAA
Organism: Paramuricea clavata; assembly: GCA_902702795.2. Lineage (NCBI taxonomy): Eukaryota > Metazoa > Cnidaria > Anthozoa > Malacalcyonacea > Plexauridae > Paramuricea > Paramuricea clavata. The sequence goes on along the minus strand of CACRXK020003798.1, from coordinate 16,671 downwards.
TCCACATGGCTTGCTCTTAATACCTTTCAAACATCCACTGAAATCAACTCTGAGTGCAACATTTTTGTGCCATGTCTGTGGAAGTATTCTGATGTACCTGGCCACGATGACTGGAGAAATATCCTGACGGACAATCGTGTCTCGATCTCTATTCCCGGGAAATTCCTGCGCAAATATATAAAGAAACAAAGCTTAAAACACTATAATATAAGCGTGAAACCAAAAGGGAAATTTGCCATCACAGGAAACTAATTTCCTTGGAATATCTTCCCCTTTAGGAATTTGACACCACCCCACCCCTCCAATCCTGTTATATGCACAATTACACAGTCATGTATTAGCTACTTTTCACAATTAAACTTACAAGTGATTGCAGGCAATCCTCACTTTCTTTATAACTAACAGTAACGATAACTAGTTCCTTTTGGGAAAGAGTGAAACTACTGTATATATAACATATTTTGGCACAAATGGAGCGATATAAGGCTTACTTTTCAGAGCGATGTTTGTGTTACTTTTTTGTTATATTTTCACGTTAAAATATAGTCCTTGCTATATTGTTTATGCTAACAACTTTTATCATCTTAATGTGATCGATAAACTGATTCACTGCACAATTAGCCTACTTTGTAGATCCCAGCAGGGACTACACAGTAGGCTACTGCAAAATAGCTACCATCGTATTTGCCGGCTAGCAGTTTTGGGTTGTCCTATTCTTTACAGTAATTCACTTATTTAAACCTGCAGATGTATTATTTAAAACATGAGCAACAGCATTTTATCAGACATAAAGGTACGAGGCGAAGGCGAGTATCTAAATCTTTAGGTTTGATGAAGCACGCACTGCGAATATTTTAAATTGCTTCAAAACGATCGATCTAGTAAGTTCATTGGCGAAATAATGTTCAAAAAATACGTGGTGTATGTAAATCAAACCAAATCGATCTCTATCACGTACATATAAAAACACAACACGCTTGTGATTTTTCTTTGTGTTTTTCTCATGAATTATTAATGCGTTTTTGACATAACTTTAAAGAATTTACAAGAAAAAATCGTGAAGAAACTTTTCCCGGCAACTAGTTCATTTGGTTTCGAGCATGTAAATACAACTGTAACTAGTTCTAAAGGATAAGTAAATTTTACAGCACTATATACGTATTTTATATGAAAAGCGTAGCTGTACAATCACTTATTATGGGGAAGACGTCTCATTTCTGAGTGGGAGGGACAAATGATTCCACACAAAATTTTTTCGACTACCTTAGCCACTCCATTCTGACGATATGGATTGAAATTAACACCATTACTGCTGTAGGATAAAGTGTACGTTTTCACCCATTGGTAATCCCGATAACCTCCTCCTTGCGTTAAAACTTGAGATATTGTTGCCTGAAGTTCAAAATCAACTTGTAGCCATGATCCAGAGGCAGTTGCTGGAAGCCAAGCGTAACTATGTCCAGGTCCCTGTTGGTTTAGTCTTGCATTATCTGCACCATGGTAGCTGTTTTTTTCAGACGAAGCGGTAATTTGCGCGTTCAAGATCTCGCCAGTTTCCATGCCGAGACGTAGTGCTTTCTTGCAATCTGAAGAAAATTAAACACGTCGTGTTCTGAAAATTTATTTAATTGTAGTTAGTATAGTCTATCTATTAATTGGAGATACCATTAGAATAATCATTTGAACTATGAGACTGAAGATTAGATTAATACATTTTGTTGAATAAGTATAGAGATTCCCGTCGGTAAGAGGGTTTATCGTAGTAGCTACTGTATATGGCGTATATATCGTAGTAGATTTATGCTAGTAGATTATATGATAGTAGATTTATATCGTAGTAGATTTATGGCAAGTGTTTGGCTCGTGTTTTGCGCTAATAATTGTAAACATGGTGCCTGGTTTTGGTGAAGTCAATGAAGTGAGAGATTTTTTTTCATTTTTTCCTAACTACTGAAACCATCATAAACTAAACACTCAATGCTGTTATGTCTTTAAAATCGTTATTTATTTCAACGTCCCAAAATATAAACCTCCACATATGTGCTCATTTCCAATCATCCCGCACTCCTGATCCAATGTTCTATACTTCATGTAACACCGACATAACGTCTCCCTCTTTCTCTCACAACACATAGTTCTATAGTAAATCTGATAATGTGAACTAAAACCTGAAGATCATGCTATGATTGAAAACACAACTAAGTATACAAATATTATCAGAGGTTTTTACCGTCTTGCTCTTAAAGAATACCTATATTCAATTTGATGTCTTGTTCAAACATAAGTTTAGCGCAAACTTCCGAACAGATCGTTTTAAAAACAGCTTTTTTACTGCTAGTTCACTAAAATTCTAGCCAATTTGAATAACACTAATTAAACAGTAGAACTGACCATTTTAATAATAGTCCTTAGAGTAGCCTCGTATCTCTTGTTCGCCAATATATATATATATATACAAACAGTGCTCAATGCCATATAGATAGAGCGTAATATAGTTTTTCATTTTAGCTCAAAAAAACCACAACAGTCTGTTTCATCCGTATGGGAATCATCAGGTAGACCACTATATATATATATATATATATATATATATATATATATATATATATATATATATATATATATATATATATATATATATATATATATATATATAGATATATATACAGATATAAATAACGCAAACTTCAATCAGATTGTTTTAAAAACAGGTTTTTATTGCTAGTTCACTAAAATTCTTGTTAGCCAATTTGAATAACACTAAACAGTATAACTGACCATTTTAACAATAGTCTTTTATAGTAGTCTCTTAAGAAACATCTCTTATTCACCAAACTTTAGTTGATTCTTTATAATTTGTCAGGGTGTTAGCTACAGTGAAACATTCCGCGTTAAACGCGGTTTTCCCAATTACCTTGAGGTCGCAATTACCAAATTTAGGTCAGCCAAAAATTAGTTATAGAAATTCAATGTTGTTAATACGCCATTAAAAACATATTTATAACTAGCTACATTTGGTCAAAATTACTCTCAAAATGCGGGAAATGCCATTTCAAAGACACACAAAGTTTAAAAATCGAGAGAGGTGCCCCAAGACCCACAAAGAAATGGTCGGCTTCAGGCTATAATAATTATACTGAGGAGTTCATTGAAATCTAGCATTAGAAAACATAACAAGGTAAAAATGGACCTACCTTTTGGTTGAGTGGTCGACGTTGAACTATCTGTCGTTTTGGGTATAGATGTCGCTATAATTGAAGGTAAGAGTAATATTTAAAACCAAAAAAATTAATATTCTTAGGATGAATATAGGATATTTGCATTGATTCATTGTGAGTATACTTGTTGATTGAACTGTTGAACTATCCGTCTTTTTCTGCATAGATGTTGCTTAGAGAACAAACGTTAGAGAAGAGTAGGTTTGTGAAGGATAAACAAGGGAGGAATTTCATTCTCGACCAATCAGCACTTTTGTTTGCATTTTTCTCAAAGCCAATCGCATTGCGTAAAACGCATCATCACATCAAATATGTAAACAAACATTTGGGAGTCATATGGGGTCACTTCAGAGCTTTGCTGCAAGCGTCTTTACAGTAACTGTTTTTGCCATGAAATTGATATGGTTCGGACATGGGTCTTCAAACTTTGCCTTTTGCATGCAGGCTTAAGTAATAGAAATATCCCTCGAGTATAAGTTCTGCTTGAGTATGTTGATATCCTGCATTGGGCGTCTCACACTAAATGTCATAAGCTGGCTAACCAGCTCACTAGACTAAAAATCATGTAATACATATTTTGGCCCAAGCAATTAAGAAATCAATTAATAAAAGTCTTCTGAAATCCGAAGCTGTTGTCATTAACAAATTTACTAGCATTTCACTCAAATTTCTTGCCAACACTACTAGCCAGGTTAGCCTGAGGCAAATGACTAAATAGCCATGAAAATAAATCCAGCCATGTTTGCTGGGCTGCCATGGCCCATATTCACAGCCCTTAACAGGAATAACTTATTTTTGGAGGTGAGAGCTTATTTTCTCAAGGGAGACAGGTATTCTAGTAATGCACTAAAAGACTAAAATTGTAGTTTCGAGATTTACCGGGGACATGTTTATATAATTTTTTATATGATCTGGACTATATGCAGAACACATATTTGAAGGTAATTTCGCGTTGACTGATTGGAATAGAGTGTTACTTCACTGTACATGGTAAATTTCCTGGCTTCCATAGCCAGGATTCTGGCAATGGAAACCTCACGCTTAGCCAGTATTGTAGCAGGACAGGATAGAACATACTGGGAAATGTCATGTCCCGCCTAGCCAGGCAATACGAATAGGATCCAATTGTGACTAGTGAGCCAGATTAAGTAAAAACAATGAAATTCATATATGTATGTAAATTCTGATATCTGAGCAGCAACATTGAACAAATCATTCTGTCCCAAATATTACTCTTCTCTCTTTTGCATTGATTCCTTGTACACATACTTATTGGTTCAACTGTTAAACTTTCAGTCTTTTTCGGTTTAAATGTTCCTATATAATTATAGAGGAGAGAAATGTTTGAAACCGTAGAAAAGTAATATTCTTAGGATTAAAGGAGGAATATAGAATTTTTACAATGATTCATTGTGCTATAATTATAAGGAAAGTTGGAATAGTTATTTAAACTTAAATTAATATAATTCTTAGGATGCAAAGATGGATATAGAATCTGACATTGATTCATTATGAAATTACTTGTTTGTTCAGTTGTGAAACCATCAGTCATTTTCGGTGTATATTTTGCTATATTGAAAAGAAAATGAATGAAGCATATAGAAGTGAACTTAACTGTAATGGAATTTTAAAATCGTGAACCTACTTGTATGTTGAGTTGTTAGACCATCTGTCCTTTTCGGTGCAGATGTCGCTATAATTATGAAGAGGAGTAAATTTAAACCATGAAAATGTATTATTTTTATAGAAGGATGAATTTTGAATTTTTGCATTGGCTCATTCTGCCCATACTTGCTGATTGAGTTGTTGAATCATGTGTATTTTTGGATGTAGGTGTTACTATAATCACAGAAAATAGTACAATTAGAACCATAAAAGTTTAATATACTAGCTTAGGACGTAAGGATGAATATGGAATTTTACATTGCTGATTCATTATGAAATTACTTGTTTGTTGAGCTGTGAAATCATCTGTCGTTTTCGGTGTAGATTTGGCTATAATTAAAAAAATATTTAAAAGCATAACATTTATTTATTTAAGAAAAAACGAAAGAACGCAGACGGAAGTGAATTGAACTATATAATTTTAAAATTGTGCACATGAACCTACTTGTTTGTTCAGTTGTTAAGCCATCTGCCTTTTTCAGTTTAGATGTTGCTATAAAGAGACGAGTAATATGTAAAACCATAAAAATTAATATAAGAATATTAAATGAACACGGAAGCTCAGTATTGACTCATTCTGCACATACTTGTTGGTTGTATTGTTAAACCATCTGTCTTTTTCAGTGTAGATGTTGCTATAATGAGATCAGTGATAAAATCATAACATATAATAGCCTGCGAATAGGCTCACTGGGAGAAAGGTGAGCCAGCACGGAACCATGCGTTTTATTCAATCATCCCCTTTTCGCATCTGCTAAACGCGAACCAATCAGCGTCAATGCGATAAATAAACTGTCAACTGTCAAATTGACGTAGGGCGTATGTGCAACGAAGAAATGTATTTTACAATAATACGAAGCATTACTGTAATAGCAAGATACACAATATATTAAATATAGAATTCACCGGATAATAGATCAGTAATAATACTTGTACTACTTGTGACTGAAAGAACAAATTTCTGTATATTTGAAGCCATGTATTAAAGTGGCACTCGCGTCAAAATTTTTATTTTCTTATTTTCTTAACAATTATAATTGTATAGTAACATGTTTTGAAGATTTTTGTTCCAATGCTTAGTTCTTGCATCAGTTATATCTTCTTTGTAATCATGTGACGTCAATGACTCAATTACATATATAATGAGATATCAGTAATTGTTGTGTATCTTTGTTATTTTTAATCAAATCTTTTCAAAGATGCGGCGCGTTTCTTAAATTTAACCTATAGATCATTAAGCAAATTTTTTTTTTAACAAATCCATAAAAAACAGCAAAGATACACAACAATTACTGATTTCTCATTATATATGTAATTGAGTCATTGGCGTCACACGGTTACAAACAAAATGAAATATTTCAAGAATTAAGTTCTTCAAAACAAGTTACTATTCAGTTTTAAGAGCATTTTAAGAAAATAAGAAAATAAAAATTTTGACGCGAGTGCCACTTTAAGATACAGATAGATTGCCAATAGTGGAAGCCGTATCGACGGTATTTGATATCAAATGATAAAGTGAATGCAAATATGCAATATAGTTTTTATCAAACAAAACCAGCATTGTTCAGGAAGTTAATAATATATGCAGTGAAATTATTAAATAATTTACAAAATTGTTAGCTGAGTTTATATAGTAAATTATTAAATAGCACAAAGTTTAATATTCCGGCGGACGACATATATTTATCTAAATGATATGCCAGCGAGAATCAACAATACAGTATAATTGTTCGTACATGTTTGCATGTGTATCTTTTGTATGCCTTCGCTTGCTCACTAATGAGAGTAACCCGTGAAGCCATCTCTAGTATGTCAATATAACGTCTGTAATACGACAACCTCAAAATGTAGCTTGCTTTACTATAGTTTGATGTCAATCCGGAGAAGAAGTTCAGAATACTATAATTTTTGTGTGTTGGATTTAAGCGATAGATTCACCTTATTTAGGATGCACGTTTTTGCTGTGATGCTATGTTATTGCTTTTAGTTTCCATTTCTAGTTTTACTTTGTTCGATAGTATTATAATATTAAAATGAATAGAGTTCAAAATGCTGTTGTTTACATTTGCTATTTTTAATAATTTTGACAACGAGTGTATAGTAAGGCAATCAGAAGCCCCCGTTTCTATACGAACGCCACTACCAAGAAAACATATAGTTCCGTGCAGGCCCTGGATCCTTTCTTCGCGCCGCCCGTAACCCAGGAGGGCCTGTTCGTAGGCTAAACATGTAATATTCTTAGGATAAAGGATGAACACAAAAGTTCTGTATTGACTCATTTTGCACATACTTGTTGGTTGAGTTGTTAAACCAGCTGTCTTTTTCAGCTTAATTGTTGCTATAAAGAGACGAGAAATATTTGAATTGAAAAATATGATATTCTTCGGATGAAAGGAAAATATAATTTTTTTACATTCATTCATTGCGAAATGAGCTACTTGTTTGTTGAGCTTTTTAGGCATCTGTTTTTTCGGAACATTTAAAACGTCAAAAATTTTATATTCTTAGGATGAATGGTATGAGTATAGAATTTCGGACCGATTCATTGTGCACATATAAACTTGTTGGTTCAGCTGTTACAATGCGTCTATAGTAAGTGGGCCACTTTGAGAATTCTAACCAATTACATTGCAGAACAAAAATAGAAATCTAATCAAACTTAGGCTCATCCAATCAAAAGAAAGCTTGGAGTTTGACATTTGTTCATTTGTTCAAATTGTTTTTGGCCTAATGCTGATTGGCTAATGCGCCGTTTGTTGGGGTTTTTTCTATTTTGTGCTGCAATGTGATTGGTTAGTGTTCTCTAAGTGTCCCCACTTACTGTAAACGCAGGAAGCCAACCGTGTCTATGTGTTGGTTTGGATCGAGAAGAATAATCTCGTAGAGAATTACTGTAGAAAATTAATATTCTACAAACTAAAGGACAATCAATCCCTGAGCCAACGGTGCGGAGCGCCGTTCCGGGCGGTAGCCTGGGCGAGGGTACTAATTCAACCCGGCTATTTACACCCGGGGAAACGATAGCATTAGCGAAGTCTGAAGTTCATCAATACAAACACCCGATTTGGGTATCAATTTCCCGTTTGTAATAAAAAATGACTGAAAATTGCAAATTCGCAAGGCTATATTATCCGCATTTCACAACATTTCTCAACGAAACTTCGGAATGTTTCTAATTTTGTGATGCTCTTTCAAGCTGTGATGAAATTTTTGTCTAGACTTGTCTAGATCAAAATTTTAGTTATAAGGTTAACGATGCATTACTAATCTTAAACACCGAATAGAGAAGTTGACATTGATTTAACTTATGAGAACTTACTTGTCGCATGAGTTTTTGAACTGTCTGTTTCAGTTCTCGTTATCGCTTTTGCTGAAAAAATATTAACAAATTATTGTTTAGAAATTAACATATACTGTATTAAACAAATCATTTTAATATACGTATACCATGTATGCATAGGCGTATACATAGGCGTACCGGGCGGATGCAATTGAAAGTTTGCCCGAATTTTCATATGATGTGGTAACGTTACGTTACATATACGGGCATGTTACATATACGGGCATGTTACATATACGGGCTTCATTACGTAATCGACATTAACCTTGGTGACATTGACACAGCCACAAGTGTTGTGTCTGGTTACATGGTTAGAGTTCTCGATGATCTTTTTACACGCTTTTGTTGTACGTGTTTTGTTTATGTAAAAATTGCTTAGCAATAAATTACATGAATAATTTTTGGGGATACTATTTCATAAGCTTCGCGCAGATTCGCTTTATTAATTATACGTTTTAGATTATTATTCTCATTTAAAGTTTTGCGACAGGCCACAAAGTAGGACTTGATCTAACAGGTATGTGGGTGTTCACAATTTTACCCACGCAATCCATGCACGTCACGTTTTGAAAAGGCTCAGTATCATCAGTAATCTGTTCTCATCGCGTATTTGCCATATAGGCAAATATGACTCCGCATGCGTGATGATGCGTATTCAAACAAATTTGCCAGTGCATTATATAGTATATAGTCGTATATTTCCAAGGGCATTAAATAAAGTCTCGCTCCATGCACAACTCCCCTGATCTAATCTCGAATAAATTAAATATAGCTACATGGAAGCATCTTTTTAGCTTTAGTGGATACCGTGGTGGCCGATATCATGCATGCGTAGAGGCACAGAAAAGTAACGTCGGCATTAGTTTTGTAAATGATTTAGTGTGTTTGTTGAGGTAATTATATTGCTTCTATAACATTTAGAAAGATTTACACTTTTCCGTGCGTGTACATTCGTATGAAAAAACGTTTAATTGGAAAGCAGCTTTTACTCATCAAGAAGAGTTTATAAACTAGAATGACGGTCACGTTTTCACATCTGACGGCACACATACGTCAGCATATTCTTTTCTTAAATTTTATTCAGAATTGCACTGATCAGATCACTTGTTATCAGGAAAAAAATGAAAAAAATGTAGCAACAAAACTTTATCAGTATAGTATAGGCTTTCAGAACGTGTTGGTAACACGCTTATTTCTATAAAAAAAAAACACGTTCATTAGACATTGAAAAGGCAGAAGACATCAAAATATATACATAAGAAGTCCGCCACTCGATTGTTACGTATAAAATACTTGGGATGCGCTGTTAATGCAAATTAGGGAGGGTGGAAGAAACTCCCTTCCTCTGACGTCTGCGTGTCGTATTATAGATATAAGTGCGACTAATCATGTATACGTCACGCCAACACATATCACGGGAACCTGTAGTATAAATTGACCTGAATTAAGTGTCTAAAGAATTAGTATTCACTTTCATTTTGTTTTGTTCGTTTTGAGTTGTGAAAGGAGAATTTATCATCAATTTAACAGGATAAGCAGAACAAATAATAATGTAAGTAAAGAATATTAGCAATTTACATGCCATTTATACATAATTTAAATTCAGTAGTTTAATTTAAATAATTTAATATTGTAATTAGTTTCATTTTTGTTGTTTATGTTCTAGTAATTAACAATTCGTTAATATTTCACTATATAATCAACTACATCTGGACTGCTGCGTGATCATTTTTTATAATTGTTCGTTACAATAATTGATTGCAGGCGCCATTAACTTTTATACTTGACTCTTTGGTTTCTTATTTATATTTCATGAAAAACCATTATTTCAATTTTCAAGTTATTAACATTATGAAATAATAATATTGGAAGTCATATACTACGATTCCGAAATTCCGTGGGCCAATTGCAATAATACCATTCGGTTGCAAAGGCCTTTTTCAGTATTTGTATAAATTATGTATATATGTGAATGGCTACACAATTTTAAAATCCAATAAACTAAAAATTCCGCATGATATCGATACTATGGGTAATTTTATAATTATGGCGGGGGGAGGGGGTGTAAGTAGGGTGTACGAGCGGTGATCGAGTGGAAGGCTTTCTAGGTTCGCCTCTCATGGTAGCCACCTTATGACCCATGTCTAAACACGGAGCACAAGACGGAAGGGTTAGTTTAGGGCTAATATCCCGGCTTAGGGGCTAATCCCAACCAACCCTGTATAAACATTCCCTGTGGGAGGAAACCAGATTACTCGACGAAAACCCACGACTTTTGGCAGAGCGTTGACTAACTCTTTTCACATGGATATCATAACGTCCACAGCGGGAATCGAACTCACCGAAGCCCAATTGAAACGTAATTTGATATCATAGGGTGCAAATTTCGAAGGTTTTTATTAACTTTCAAAGTACCAGACAATTTGATGCACATTAGGGGGGGGATAGGTTTTCGGATCTTCGGATTTCACAGAAAAAAATGTTCGGATTTCGGACCTGCCGAAATTTTACACGGATTTGCGAATCTTATTAATACAGCGGATTGCGGATTTATATAATATTTTGGCTCGGATTGTGGGTTTAGCTTACAATTTAGTTCTGATCCGGGATTGTGACTTCGTAGTAGAGCTTTTAGCAGATTCAAATTTAGACAATTTAGACAAACGCTATTTTGCTTCAAATTTGAGTGTATCGGCGGATTTGTATACCCCTATTCACACACCCCCCCCCCTCCCACATTACGTCCTACGCGCGCCCTCCAAAACTTATCTAGTTTAGGTTTTTTGTCCACTGCATGTCGAGGGTAAAAAGTGGAGGGTCATATATAAAAAGTCGAGAGTTTTAATTATAAAATATTTTATGGTTTTTCATTGTTAAGGTTTAAAAACTCTAGAGTAAAAAGCTTGAGGGTATTTTGCATTTTAACCCTATCAAGACTGGGGGGGGGGGCGGAAAGTGCCCGATCAAACTTTGAATTGCTTTTCTGAACGTTTCACCTCTGTTCATATTAAATATTTTTGTGTTTTAAATCAAGGATCACACAAGAGGTTTTTGATGATACTTTTATTTTAGCCAAAATATAATTATTATCAAAAGCCTCTTGTGTGATCCTTGATTTAAATTAAAAACACAAAATTATTCAAACTTTGAATGTTTATAACCATTTAAAGTTTTAATTCAAATGCACGAAACGTCGCAACTTTTCCTAAATTCTGGGAATACAATACTGAGTGACTGGGTCGAACGCGTACGTCATATTGCCGTGACAACCCAGTTTATGATCACGTGTCAAGTCATACTTTTATTTTGTCTTCTAAGAAACCGGTTTTTCATGGTGTTATCAACTTTTATTACCTAAATGATATGAGCAATAAAATTAATTTGTCTTATTGGAAAGAGCTTTTAAAGTTATATCAGATTTGTCATATCTTACTTTGTTCATGAAATATTTTGACTGAAAGCAACGGCTCGTCCAGTATTTTGGATTACCGTATTTCTAACCTCATTAACTACAGTTTTGATGACGTCACATGTGAAATTAACTTTTTAAAATTTCTAGGTTCTAAAATCAAAATCGAAACTTGGTCCACAGAATTTATTTCAAGTTTAAAATCAAACGTAGTTATCTATAGGTTGGGGATTTGTGTCATATTGATCCCACTTGTGACGTAACATGCATATCCACGTTAATCCAAGATGGCGATAATCTCCATTGCTTTCGGACATTATATTACATGAACCAAGCACAATCAGTGGCGTAACGGAATCTCCTAAGTTCATCCCCCTATTCAATTTTTAAGTGGGACCCCTTGCGGGGGGGGGGGGGGCGAAAAAAATTGTCTGAAACATTTTCATTGAAGAAATGGGTTCAAAAACATTTGCCGGACTATGACAATTAAAAAAACAGTCACAAAACATTTTCCCCATCCATGTCTACCGAAAAAGACACTTCATTACATTAATTTGCATCCAAGAACAAACCGCAAACATTTTCGCGCGTTTGTTTACGTTTGAAACGGGGCGTTTATCGTTGGAAACGGAAATGTTTCACTGCTCATGTGACGTGTTACAATGCAAAGCTTATTTCAGTTATTTTTTATGTTTTGATGTGCTTTCGTGCACGTTTCAGTATTTCCAAGCTCACGATATTGTAAGAGCGACCAAACTTGTTTATATTCATACCTTTTGTGACTACAACATATTATCATCGGCTTGGAATATCAGGAATCCGACACGTCAGATGCCGTCCAATCAGAGGCCGAAGCTTCCGACACTAAGGAAAGCACAGAGATAAAGCAACCACCTCCATTTATTAAAACGAGCTATCCTGTCCATTTAATTGACTGTCCCGAGGAGAGTGAACCCAACGTATTCTCTAGCCGTCCTCCTGATAAACCAAGTGATCCTGGCGTTACATGTACCGGTAAACGATCAGGAAAAAATGAATCACAATCTGTAGAAGAAGAAGACTTCTGGATAAAAGAATTGTGTTTAAAGTTATCAGACAAGCGAATTTTGGAAAAGGGGCATTGGGTAAACGATCGTATTATTATGGCGGTGTTCAAAATATTGCGACTCCACCCATTCACGGCCGAGCTTGGTGGCTTACAGGATGTGATTCCTGCTGTTAAGTACGGATTTACCAAAGAAAACCGCGAGCATTTTGTCCAGATCATTAATGTCCGTGGAAATCACTGGATAACACTATCCAACATCAAATCCTGCGTTGATGAAGTTCGTATCTATGACAGCTTTGTTAACCTTAATCGAAAGGGTAAGGATCAGATCAGCTATCCAGTCGATGTTGAGCAGTGCGTCTGCAGAATAGCAAGCCCACTGGGTTTCGTTAACATGGTTGTCACTAACGTGCAGCAACAGAAAGGTGGCTCAGCCTGTGGCTTGTTTGCCATATCAAACACTATCGCCCTCTGTTTTGGAAAGGATCCAATCACGTTGAAATGGAATCAAGGCATGTTAGGTCCCACTCTTATGCGTTTGTTTGTTGATCGAGATTTCCCATCATACCTGAAGTCTACATCCCAGCATAAGGATACTCCTATCCGAAAGTTTCTTTTTGAATGGGTGTGTTGGGTACATTGTCACTGTGCCATGCCTGATGATGGTGAGTTAATGGGTAAATGCAAGAAATGCAAGAGATGGTTCCATAGTAGTTGCGAACAAGGGGATTTCAAGGATCCTGAGTAGAAGTGTCGTAATTGCATCACACGAGAAGAAGAGACGAGAAAGAGGAAGGAAGATCGACAAAAAGAAATAGATAAGTGTTTTGCTAAACTTCGTCAAACAGCGAGAAAATACAGTAGCGTGATGAGTTAGTGACACTGTACAATAAAGTGAATCAAGTTGCATTTAGCAGTCAGCTTCCCCCCGGTGAAGACACAGTTGGTTTTTTAAATGTTCAAGAGTATAACGAGTGTACTGGTGAGACGTTGTCCCGACCAAAGCTTGGCATGACGTGTGGTCTGGATGGACTTGTGTTCATTGTAATTTTTCGCGAAACGCACACCGACAAACTAACAGTTTTTAAGACGCTCATCCACGAAATGGTACATGCAATCATGATAAAGCAGAATATCAAGGGGAAATCACACGGTAAAGAATATAAACGTCTTGGCAAAGAAGTGTCTAGGGTATTGCAAGTAAACCTTCATGAATTTGAAAAACCATATTGTGATTTAGTGATCGACGAACGTGAAATATTTAGTGCTAGAGGCTCATGAGTATAAAGTTTTTTCCACTAATAATTGTTCATGTGTTTATGTATCATAACACATATTCAACTTTGAATATCTAAGTTGATAATCCTGTCATCCCTGCTGTTGTAGGAATATACTCAATTTTGAACATTTAACATGATGATCTTGCTATCCCTGCTGCTGTTGGAATAGACTTAACTTTGAACAATTAACATGATGATCCAGCTGTTGAATCTTTGCTGCTGTTGAATATACTTAACTTTGTTACTTTGAATATCTAACTTGATGATGCTGTCATCCCTCCTGCTGTTAGAATGTACCTAAATTTGAACATTGTTATTTGACGATCCTGTCACCATGCTGCCTTGAAAATACTTTACTTTGAACATTGTTATTTGATGATCCTGTCATCCCTGATCCTGTTGGAATATACTCAACTTTGAACGTTTCACATGATGGCTTCCTACAGTTGTTGAAAAATGGCAGCGAAAAATAAGATCTTCAAAACGAAACGAAATAATTTGCTATTTATGCAAAATATGCAATTTTTTAAAAGTATAAATGCTTTTGCAATCTTTATACTGAAGTACATTCGTTCGAAAGAATCAAATTATGTGTTGCCATGGTAACAATGTGACCCAAGCGACAGCAGTCAGACATTAAATTTTACACAAAAAACGAATTTATTAAATTTCCTTCGGTCAAAGTTTCTAAAATTTTGTAGGGGTAAAGGGATTATCTAGTGGGAGATTATATAAAAAAATTAGGTGGAGTTATAAATTGAACTTTTGCCGAGATATCACACAAAATTTGTTCCACAAAACCTGCTTTATAGATTTTTTCAAAAATTGAGTATATTGAACTAAATGACCATACTACTTTAAAAAAACCCAAAATTTTAGAAAAATTGACCGAAGGAGAAATAAGTTACTGCATTTTAGGGGCCGGTTGTATATTAAACTCTTACTATCACTTCTTTAATCACTATTTTGTAGTTAAACAGTGATTAGCTCTCAAATACGCGCATCGTTATATATGGCGTGCCGATATGGACAAAAATACTTCTTTTTAATATGTTACTTGTTTTGAGATACAAACATGTTTGTCTGATATAAATATATGACTTGTGGATATAAGATTTCGAAATCGTGGTGAGCAATTTATTAGAAACCTAATAATTGCTTGTCGACATCTGCACAAAATCGTGATATAAGCGATATAAGTCGTTGAAACTCAGCAAGCAGTGTTCAACGACTTATATCGCTTATATCACGATTTTGCTCCACATGTCGACAAGCAATTATTAGGTTTCTAATAAATTGCTCACCACGATTTCGAAGTCTCTCAGCTATCTCAGGTTCTGAAACAAATAGTATTTCGATGCATTTCTTGATGCATTTCTTCGATGCATTACGATGCATTTCTTCGATGCATTTCATTACTAGTATGGATTAATTTTGTCCATTTCCTTTGCTTGTTTGTTGTCAAAGTTTCCGCCATGTTTGGATTCTTTAAGGGAGGAATGTCATGAAGTAGTTCTCAAAATAGTTCGCTGAACGTTCGCGGGCGTCATTAAAGTCATATATTTTTTAAACAGAAGTATTATAATTTTCAAAAAGAAGTACTATATTTTTGAAATAGACGTCCTAGTATATTTTGGAAATAGAACTTGGTATATTTTTGGAACAGAGGTTGTATATCTCGCAAAGAAACTCTGCATTTCTCCACAAGTCATATATTTATATCAGACAAACATGTTTGTATCTCAAAACAAGTAACATATTACAAAGAAGTATTTTTGTCCATATCGGCACGCCATACTTCGTATTGGATGACGTTTTCCACTAACTATATAGTTAACTTTAATCACTTTATTGTACAACCGGCCCCAGACCTTGTGTGGCGAGATGAAATGTTTGCTGACGTGATTTTGTTTCAACTTTTATACAGCTCATTTTTTGGAGATGCATGCACGTTGGGAAAACTTTTCAAAACATCCGTTTAAAAATTAACTGCAAGTTTGACTTTTCATCTTTGCCAAACTTTGGTCCTTTCATAAAATTTATAAATGTAGGACTTTAGTTTTACATTCACTTGTTTGAAAAGATATAAAACTACATGTAAATGTAGTAATTTGAGTCGAATGACAGGAGTTTGTTTAAAATACATTTATTGATTTAATATGAAATATCAATTTTAAAAGAACATTATTAACACGATATTGAACGTAAACACGAATAAAAACACACTGAAATAAAAGATAGCGTAGAAACTGAGAAACTGACATACGTACAGTTTGAATTTCAAAACTTTACAATTAAACTTAAAAACTTGCGTTTTCTTCCTTGACATAAATTTGAAAACATACGGCTAGTTTCAATTACACCTACAAATACGGCCTGTATGTTACATATACGGGCTCTATGTTACATATACGGGCCATATGTTACATATACGGGCTGTATTTTACATATATGGGCCATGTGTTACATATACGGGCCATATGTTACATATACGGGCCATATGTTACATATACGGGCTGTATGTTACATATACGGGTTGTATGTTACATATACGGGCTGTATTTTACATATACGGGCTGTATTTTACATATACGGGCTGTATGTTACATATACGGGCTGCATTTTACATATACAGACCATATGTTATATATACGGGCCATATGTTACATATACGGGCTGTATTTTACATATACGGGCTGTATTTTACATAT
>CACRXK020003797.1:0-30441 GCA_902702795.2 Paramuricea clavata | reverse complement strand
CCCCCCCCGGGTCAAATTTCCTAGGAAATTTGGCCCCCTCTTCGGAAAGTTGCCCCCCTCTAAAATATTACAGTTTACTTTATCTTTTAGCTCTGAAATCGTGAAGCTTCTACTACAACCAAATTTCTAAGATTTTTCTCAACATTTATAGTTAGTTTGCATAATTTTGTTGTGTCAAAACAAAATTCTTCACTGAATTGCAATACTGACGAGAATTAGGCCAAGAGAATTGCTTACAACACTGACGGTTTTGATGTAGCTGGATGTAACCTTTGTTTTTTTGCGTGTTTGCGGAATGTTTTTGTGAGTCATCCAAACCTTGTGCTTTTGTGTTTGCGGAATGTTTTGTTAGTCATTCAAACCTATGTGCTTTTCTGTGTGCGAAATGTTTTTGTGAGCCATGAAGCATACAGTCTACTTCCGTTTTTACAAGTAAATGCTTCTGTAATGCATCCCAATCATATGAGTGATTATTTATATATACTGTGTATATGTAAGTAAAATGCATAGGAAAAGTTTTTTTTACGAAATAACCACTCGTTTGATTTTGTTTTTCGAACAAACGTTTCCACTTGTGGGTCGAGGGAAAGGGCGAAATGTAGGTCTGATGAAAATGTTGATTGGCTAATTCACAGTGAAATTGGTTGTGATTGGTTGGTCGCTAACATGAAAAGATTTGAAAAGACTGAAAAATCAGAATATATTTCAATGGTAAATCAACCCATATAAATATACAATATGCATACAGAGCAATATTCTAAGTATTTTGTGAGGTCGAGTGACAACTAGTTTATCAGTGAGTATCTACCATCTAAAAACCAAAACTAGAGGGGAGTAGAGTGTGGTCTGCGAACTCAGACGTAATTTCCTCATTTCTCGCTTGGAAAATAACCGAGCGAGAAATGTCGGAAAATAACTGAGCGAGAAATACTTCAGCGTTGTGTTTTTCCGTTGTAAGTACTATTTACAACATGAGCGGCTGTGTTGTATCGGATATACAAACTCGAGCCGAAGGCGAGAGTTTATATCCGATACAACACAGACGCGAATGTTGTAAATGACTTAAAAAACGACTCATCTTATGAGTTCATTGGCGAAGTAATTTTAAAAATAAACGTTGTCTAAGCCGAGAAAATCAAAGTTAAAGTTTATGTACATCAACATGAATCTGTATCACATATACAGATACGACACGCTTATGATTTTTCTTTCTGTTTTCTCATGAATTATTAATGAGTTTTTTAATATACAATAACAGGTGGGAAATTTGTCGTCGCTGACCAAAAAATTGCGGGCAGAAACAAAGCTCATTGCATTTACATTCAAAACAAAGCAGAAAGTTAGCAAGAAGCTGTTTTAGCTGACGATTTTTTGCTTTCCATTCAACGATTTGCAAATTATTGGTTATTCTTTTAAAAGTCGATCATGAATTCTTTGTTTTGGGATGATTGTTTTGTAATCGAGTGATTGGAAGAAGTTAATATGGCGACGTGAACATGGGAGTAAATACCGTATACGTCGATCTATGACTTGTTTAAAACCGTAATAAACGAAGAAAGACGTGATTTGAGAATGAAATGTAAGTTGAAATTAACTTTATATGCCTCAAATTTTCCATCCTATGTTTCGTAATGTAACTTCGGCTGTCTAAGTTCAAAATACAAGCTCGCGAAATTTGACAAAATTTGAAAATATGTAAAAATAGCTTGACTTTGAACTGTAGTTTCTCAAAAATAGATCGTGGCCTCAATTTCAAATATAGCTAAATGAAAAGAAAAAACTTTTCGGCGTTTGTAGGTATCAAACATATCGTCAGGAAAATAGGGGCTCACAATGTTTTAGTTCAGTCTTTGAGACCCAGTTGCTTCGCACGTGTTGTGGTCAAATTTTTGCCAAGAATCAAAGGCCGAAATGTGAATTTCATTCATGAAAATCGCTTCGAGAAGGGTCTAGTTTGAAAATTTAGCTATTAATTTCGATTTCATGAGCATATTTTGGTTACACGTTAAGTATTTTTGTGCTTGATGAGATTCAAAATTTGTTGTATATTCAAGCCCGGCTTTTGTGTAATTTTGGTGATGACCGGAACAGAAATAAAGATATTTTAAAAACTGGCCGTGGCCTCACGATAAAACTTTCTACAAATGTTCTCTGTTTCATGTACTTTTATTTGATATCTTAGGTATAAGCATAAAAATAGGGGCTCATACAGTTTAAGAGGTTGTAAAATGCATGACTTGCCTCTATTTTCATGTAAACATTCGAAATTCTTCGACAGCAAAGTAGCAACTGTTTCAGATCGAATGCACACGGACAGCCCACCAGAGACAATGGCAGGGTACTGAAATAGATCGTCACTAAAAAATTCTGTATGATTAATTTAGATCATGTCTACTCTTTCAACATAAAACAGTCATTTATTTTGTACAAACATTTGGCAATATTTACACGATTGTGCCTTTTTGTAAACACGCGTTGCGTGTATTCCACGCAACTGCGTGGCTCATTTTACTCGCGCATGCTCAGACAAATTTCCCACCTGTTATATACAATACAATAATTCTATTAAAATGAGCTACTTTTTGTGAATAATCATAATAAAACTGATACAAGTCATACAATGATACAAATATATCAATATGTGTGTCAGTGCAATACAATTTAGTCGAGTATATAAAAGCAACGGAGTGCATGGGGTTACCAATATTTTAAATATTTATTCAAACATCTGTACTTATCGACTTTGTTGACACACATTTTCGACAAAATGAAATCGACAACTTTCATTGTATTTTTAGGTGTTACAATAAATGTGTCAATCATTATCGTTAATTATTACAAAATACAAAATGCAAATTCACTTTTGACAACATTTTCATCAGACCTACGTTTTGCCCTTTCCCTCGACCTGTGAATTTTAGGGCGGGTGAAAAGTAGGTCTGTTATCAGGCTAGTGTGATGTGTCTGGCATGACTGCACTAGCACGTTATTATTATTACGCTTTCCTTCAAACTTTTAGTTCTTGGCCGCAATGAAGAATTTCAACACAAATAAGTTATGCAAACCAACTATAAATACTGACAAACACTTTTAGGATCTTGGTTTTAGAAGAAGCTTCACGATTTCCGAGCTTATAGCGATAAAGTAAACTATGTTTTCGAGGGGGCCAAATTCCCGAAGGGGGGGCGCAACGGATGAGGTTGACTGGACGCATTTGAAAAGAAAGTGATTGCAAAAAGTCGATCGCGCGACTTTTCCCACTGAATGGAAATCCGCCTTAATCAGCCCCTTAATGTTATGTTTATATTTGTTTACTCCTTTTTGGAAAGTTGGTTACTAGCCCCCCATATATAAGCCCCCCCTTGTATAAGCCCATCAAAAATCGCTTACGAAAGTATATAAGCCCAGAGTTTATAGTCGGAGGTTTACGAATTACGGTATTGTATGATAAGTTGAAAATGTTCTAGAGTGTGTATTTGAACCTGTGACCTTTGAATTACTAGATCAACGGAGTCTGAAGTGAAAATATACGATCATAGTTAATACCTTCACTTGCAGCTAAGGGTGAACGGTCGCAGATAAAAATGTTCTTATATTCTCATGACAAAGTACAAACATTGAAGTTCCTTGGTAAAAACATTGTGATGATCATTTAACGGTTTCAATTAGCTTGGAGCTAGTTAATTAAACACTTACTGTAAACGTGTTTGGCTGATGAGATTAAAACCTGTCAACTCAAGTGCCCTTGACAAACTGCGATTAGGCAATGTTTTTATCTACAACTGTTCATCCTTGGTGCAAGCGACGGTAGATAACATGATTGTATCAATCATTAAGAATCATACTAATTTGTGACCTCTCGTGTTTCGGGAAAATAATGATTAACCTTGTGGCAGTCGCTTGAAGTGCTTGCGCATTTGATTATGTTTTGTACTTTCATTTTGAATTTTAACCTTGACAAGTTGTGTTGGCTGTCTGTTTTAAGTGTTTACCCAGGAAAAGCTTGTTTTAGTGCTTTGAATAGTGATGGTTGGTTCTGACGAAGTCTTGTGCTAAAAGATAAGTCGCTCGCTGTTTTTCAATGTTCAATGTTGCAATCTCGAATCTATGTGCACAGACAGAGAGGTATAGTCAATTGAATGAATTGATGGCGCCAGATACTCACTAGCCAGGTTGAACACATTTAAAAACAATATTGAAAACGAAGTTACTGAAGAACATTTTGATCTTATTTGTTTTATATTTTGGTTCATGTTATATAGTATCATGCTACAGTTATTTTTATTGAAATTCTTTTATAAATTAAGCATGCCATAAATAGACTAAAAGTCACATGCGTGTTGTGAGCAACTAAATTATTAATTAGACTGAACTGCTTTGTAACTGGCAATATTGACTATCACTCTTTTGTCCCCGAGCCGATGGCGCTAAGCGCCGTGCGAGGGTACTAATTCCCCCCGGCTATTTACACCCGGGGAAGGGAAGCATTAGCAAAGTCTAAAGTTCATGAAATATCGCGGGCGTGGGTCACTGTCCGTGTTTCTGTGGGTGGTCATCCTCACTGATCTCATAATATAGCGGACTGTAATGAATAGCCAACACTGATTGGTCCAATTTAAATTTGGCATTATAACGGCTGCATGACGATTGACGACAGCTAAATTGATTTGATGATTTCTCAATTCAAAATTCAAAAAATTCAAATCTACTCACTATTCATCACTCATCACTTCACTACTCATCATTCTAATCTATTCACTACTACTTTTTTGGTTTGAAATTTCATATATTTAATTATCTTTAACTCCTACAATATACTTTATTTTTCTTCCTGTACACTTTCTAAAAAAAAATGTAATGATATGAAACAGTGTTAATAAAATTTTGAATTGAATTGATGATTTCTTGCAAATATATTTCATTTTTGCAAGATTTTGTAAATTGCAAAGGATTTTTGATTAAATAAAGGCAAGAGGATTGCTAAAAGAAGGAAGTAAAGGTGCCGACGTTAACGAAGGTAAGTTTGTTTTAAATATTGATGCATTGTTTGCTTTTAATATACTGTAATCTCGGCTGTAATTACTTTAAAAGTCGATCGTTGCGTATATAAAATATGAAACAAGACAGCGTATTATTTCAGTGTTTCTTTATTGATTACACTTTTTATTATACTAAGCAAAGTTATTTACATGGGAGAATTTGGAATCATTTTATTTCGAACTCAAAGTTTATCGATAAAGGCAGTTTAGTTCTATAGTAAAAGAACATTTTAAAACGTTTTGCGAAGCGTTTGTGGTTGAATTTTACCTTAAATTCAAGCTTATATTATTATGTATAATAACATGCCTACTGTACGTAATTACTTTAAAAGCCGATCGTTGTGTATAAATATGAAACAAGACAGCGTATTATTTCAGTGTTTCTTTATTGATTACACTTTTTATTATACTAAGCAAAGTTATTTGCATGGGAGAATTTGGAATCATTTTATTTCGAACTCAAAGTTTATCGATAAAGGCAGTTTAGTTCTATAGTAAAAGAACATTTTAAAACGTTTTGCGAAGCGTTTGTGGTTGAATTTTACCTTAAATTCAAGCTTATATTACGTATTAATAACATACCTAACATATATATGTTTAGGAAATTGATAATTTTGTAATTAAAAGTGATATTTATAGGGGATTTTTCATTTGTAAAAGTATTCTTAAAAATTATCGTGTTACCATGACAACTAAAAATACTTCACGTTCGGAAAATAAAATGGTTTTGTCAGCAAGGCGAGGGTTTCTGCATGCATGTATTTTCTAGTAGATTTGTAAGCTTTTGCCTATAGACCTTCCCTTGATATATTTAAAATTGTCTGTGAATAACAAATACAGCTGTAGGGTGCGGTTGCAGTGCCCCCCCCCCTCCCCCCTCCCCCACTGTGTTGGCCCTGAAGGCGGATTTCCATTCAGTGGAAAAAGTCGCGCGATCGACTTTTTGCGACCACTTTCTTTTCAAATACAAGCAATCAAGCGCTACGGATGAGGTTGACTGCACGCATTTGAAAAGAAAGTAATCGCAAAAAGTTGATCGCGCTTTTTCCACTGAATGGAAATCTGCCTTGACACTGTACAAGGGGATACACACAGTAGTGAATTTAAAATAAAGATTTATCGTATGATACTCGATCAGTTATTTTCCATTAAACTTATCTACATAAATAAGATACCTGGTACATTCATTATGGTACATTACTTAGACAGACACATTGATTTCCACTCTCCACTTGACAAGTAAAATTGTTTGGCATTGACAGAGTATAATAATAAAATATAGTGTGGGCCACCTCAGGGTTCAAAACAAAAAGGGTTCCGTTCAAAACAAGATGCATTTGCATATATGGTAGTCCGATTAACCCAGTGAGTGGCAGCACTTGAGTGGCAGCACTTTCCCGTTGGCAAGTAAAATTGTCTGGCATTAGACCAAGAAAAATAATACGTTAGGGTGTATCGGGGTGCAATGATACTTAAAGGGTTAATCAGTTTCCACTCCACTGTTACCTTTGTAAAGGTCTGACTGGGACTGAGAAATGTTTTGGAAAAATGCAATGGGGGCTGAACAATTAAAGTGTCAGCTGCTGTAAGGCATGTATGCCTATATATTACCATTTATCAAATACTGTTAAATTAATAAATTAAAATCAATTACTTTAGAGCAATGCATCCATGTAAAACAATTGATGCAGTAAAACAGAGAGGTTACAGTATAACCATATATTAACCTTAATTGGCACCCACAATTCCCTTTAATGATAAGTAAATTCCCCTGGCAATGAACAGAGTTAAATTGTGGTGGTGTAATATATGCCAACTGATGTGTTAGTGTACCCTTTAGTTAGTGTAAAACCAGCTTTTATAATCAAATTTCACAATAAATTTTAGCTGTCAAAATGATTGTCCCTGTAAAAACATACAAGTTATTTCAAAACTAAGAATTAAGACCAATATTTTGCGACTTACTTTCAATTAAACGATGGGATGTCTTCTCCATGCCAGCTAATCCCTTTATATTATTTACTAAAACTTTGTTCACATCATG
The DNA here is from genome assembly GCA_902702795.2 of Paramuricea clavata. Classification (NCBI taxonomy): domain Eukaryota; kingdom Metazoa; phylum Cnidaria; class Anthozoa; order Malacalcyonacea; family Plexauridae; genus Paramuricea; species Paramuricea clavata. Next base: position 23,358 of record CACRXK020003797.1, on the reverse strand, counting down.
ATTGGACTGAGATCTAAAACTTTTTTAAAGAGAAATTGTTAAACATGTGTATTTGATTGTTTTAGATGTATTACTGCACATGTAGGCAAAATATTTATGTTAGGGTATTTTTCATATTTTTTTGGTTTAAATTAAAGTAAAACTTCAGAGGTCAGATCGAAACGTTGGTAAACATTTTTTATTGCTAATATGTTGCTTGCAAACATGAAATTAGGAGCAAACATGAAATTAGGAGCAAACATGCAGACATTGATGAAAATTGCAAAACAAACATCTGTACCAGTTTTTCAAGTCAGTACCAAAGTACTGCTATCTATTGTCTCATTTAATTAACCTGAATATTTTGCACATCCATGTCAATTGTGAGTTACTTTCCAAAAGTTCATAAATGGTTACTGTACCTCTGAGAAAAGTCCCAACCTTGGTCCAAACCCTTTACTGCAGCCCTTACTATACGCTATTAAATAAATGCATTGATAAGTATAGAGTACTGGTTGAGTATAATCCTAAAAATATGTTTACACACTGCAATTTATCATGTACAATTTGTATTCTAGCATATGTACTGTAATTGAATAAAAACACATACTGTGTATATGGTTGGATATTTTAACATTTTTGCATTTGGAGTAACTTTCATGCTGCAGAATCCAAATCGTACAATAATTGCAGCTTGTAACTTTGCTGACAGCAAAAATTCCGATTGCCGGGCCAGGTTATATATAGTTTATTGTATCATTATTATTGATTCGTGTTCAGCATTATTGGTAGACTGTGAGCATTTCCTCCTTAGAAGGAAAGGCGGGACTGCAGACAACATATCAAGAAATGAAATACGCCCACTTTTCGCACTCACCTTAGCTCCAAAATAAATTATATAATTATTTTGGCGTTGTAAACAAGTATTTATTTATATAGCATTTATTGTATTGTTTTAACAGTAAACCTTCAGATTTACATGTGCAGTGAAATGATGACGTTACATTTTACAAATAGCATTAAATTGTGTTCCCTTGAAATACCTTAAACCTCCGACTATAAGCCCTGGGCTTATATACTTTTGTAAGCGATTTTTGATGGGCATATACAAGGGGTCTTATATACAGGGGACTAATACATGGACGATCTTTTGTGTTAGTAATAAACAAGTCAGACATAAACAGTAAAAAAAACATGTTTTAAAATTAAGCAGCGATTACTGGGCTTATAATATTCATTTGGGGGGCTTATATTCAGGGGGCTTATATTTGGGGATGGGCTTATACTGTATTTGACTATTTGTGAGATGCTTATATTTGGAATGAGGTTAGCATTAGTATGTGTGGCCAGTGGGCTTATACATGGGGGGAGGCTTATATTTGGGGGGGGGGGCTTATAATTGGAGGTTTACGGTAACATACTACAAGATTGAATTAATATGACATGATTCAACAGTTAGCTTTCAAATTTGAATAACAATACATTTAAATTAATTTACTTTTTCAAAAACTGACATGTCAATCAACAATTTCAACCAATCGGAATTTTGCATTGTGCAGAGAACTGTGTTGTCTGCAGTCCCTCCTCTTTCCTTCTAGGAGGGCGTGCTTGCAGTCTACATTATTGGAAAATTTGTGACTGATCAAACCAAATTATACCATATTTGGTATTTGAACATTTGCCAATTAGTATTGGAAAACATTGAACAAATAGAAGTAAAACCAGTATTCGTTTGATAATAATTAATTGTTTCAGGGGGATTTGCTGTGCATGATATTATTCCCCAGGTTTGGGCCAAGTACTCAATTTTTTTATTTATTTACTTTGCCATCACACTTATACATACATTCATTGACAGGGAAACTAGTTGCCTGAACCCACATCAACTTCAAAATCTATTGGATCGTCCCTAATGTATCACCCGTCAATACTGTTTGGACCATTACATTTGTACTGCATTCTCTCTTGAGTCCACAGCAGAAATGAAACTCCTTCAATAAAAATCTATGTACAGTATAAATAACAGGTTCTTCATACATACTGTATGAATACGCAGATCTCACAACATTTGGAAAACCCTCATTATTTCATTTGGACAAAACTCTGACATTCCAATACTGATTGAAATAAAAAAGGCCAACAAAACATTAATTTTACAACTATAGTATCATTTTCTTGCAATTTTTGCATAGACAATGCAACCTACAGTATGCACTTCACAGTTGCATATTTACACTATGCTGACTTCACAGTTGTAGAACTGCTAAACTGTGTGGCAATACTTTTGTTCACTTTTAATATGTGAGTTTCAATGGGGTTTTGTCTGTAGTTGATTTCCCAAATATGGCTTCCCATTTTTGTCTGAAATATGGTTTACATTAACCTGGGTCTAACCCAGATTGAGTGCATTTACTATGCCGTATGCTACTCAATGTATGTTTATTTCGATATTTTTATGAGTTCCCACTAATTAAAAGTAAAGCCAGTGACATTTATTTGACTTTTTGTGTTTTCACACTTGGGGAACCTGCCCGCATCAGTATATTATACAGTATGCATGTTTAGGTGTTGTTCGACAGGTTTGCAAAAACTTATTTTTAATAATTGAATAAGTGATTTTGATGCTTATTTCATTCGAGTTATGTGGGAATATATATTGGAGTACAGACCTTTAAATTCAGCGGAATTTTATCTCGAACAATTAGTAGCCCTCTCTTTTGTTCCTCTTCATTTGTTTGATGTTGTTGTTGCAGGATTTTTTGGTTTTGCTCCATAATTTTTCTTTGGTTGACCATGATTCTTCTCATCATGTCATCAGTCGAGACGTTCCCTGCCATTTTTAATTGCAGGCCAACACTTTTTGAAGCCTTGAATTGCTTAAAAGGTGAAAAATCTTGCAAAAGTACTTCCCAAAAGCACAGCTTTGAAAAATTCCTTCGAGCTTCCCTCTCGAACTCTTAATTTGCCCATAGAATAAAGATCCACATAGAAGGGCAACTTACGTCGGAAGCTTTGAAGTTTCTGTCCTCGCGCATGTCGCATTACGCATGTTGGCCGCCATTTTCCTAGCCAGTCGATGACATTTTCTGGCCAATAAACACGCTGTACTGGCTGGCTGCTCCGCCTTCTGGCCAGTAAACTGTATATTTTTGCCTAAAAAAACAAGGACACGTTGCACCGCTGAGTTGCCCTTCTGTTACTGATCTTTATTCTGTGATTCGGCGCCAAATAAATCCATTTCGATTGGATGATACATGTCACCTGATCAAATATGGTGACCCCCGATGGCACCATTTACCACTGTTTAACCCTATATGTTGCATTAACACCCACTGTTTCTATAACAACATAACATAATTTCAAAGCTATGGCTGAAAACGACAATTACATGACACTTTGCCCTCACTGTGAGGCATATTTGCCTGCGAGGACATTTAGAAGGCACCGAGAAGTGTTCTTTAACTTGAACACAAATTCCTGGGAAAAGGATCCGAGCTTAGGAAACAGTAGCGATGACGAAATCTCCTATACTGAGATCGACGACTCAATTTCGCACGACTATTGTTCACCCAATCATGGCCACAGACACAGTGAATCTGAAAGCAGTGATGATTTACTTTACCCACTGCTTGGTCACAAAATTTGGGATGAAGTTTTAGGTGATGAAATTGACGAAGACACCACTGAAAACTGCAACATTCCATCAGTTGATGTAGATCCGCCACAGCACCCTTCCAACAGCACATTACTCAATTGCCTTGTTATCTTACTTGCTTTTTTCTGGACTTATTTTCCTATACCGGACAACGCAATGGAATTTTTGTTGTTATCATTAAAACGATTCTTTCAAGCAGCATCCTTTTCAAACAACTGGTTTGCCATGTTTGCCTTAGCTTTTCCTCGGTCGCTGTACCTGTTCCAAAAACAAATTGGATTGGTAGGGGATAAGTTCACTAAGTACGTCGTTTGCCCGACCTGTTGTGCGGTGTATACATTTGAAGACAGCTTTGGAACAGTTGGCGGCCGTAAGGTTTCAAATACATGTTCCTTTGTTCGGTTTCCAAACCATAGGCGCGCATGCGTAAACAATGTGGTGCTACACTGTTGAAAGAGGTTACAACTAAAGATGGTAGTGTTCGGCTCTACCCTCATAAGATTTATTGCTACCAGAGTATTGTTGCAACATTGGAACAATTTGTTAAGAGGAGTGGGTTTACCGCATGTTGCGAGTTGTGGAGGAACCAGGACATTCGAACAGCTCATCAAATTATGCGTGACATATTTGAGGGTGAGTTTGGAGGGATTTTCAGACATTTAATGGTTCTTCTTTTTTGGCTTCACCACGCAACTATGGATTTATGCTTAACGTTGATTGGATGCAACCATTTGACCACACACCTTATTCTGTTGGAGTGTTGTATCTGGTTCTAATGAATCTTCCGAGGAGTGAGCGCTTCAAATGGCAAAACATTTTTCTTGTTGGAATAATTCCTGGCCCAAATGAGCCTCGAATTAACATTAATTCGTTCCTAGCACCACTCGTGGATGAATTTATTAAACTTTGGGAAGGAGTTAATCTAAGGCATTCCGGTTCCCTTTTATTACCTGAACGTTTTAGAGCTGCTCTGTTGTGTGTGGCCTGCGATATGCCCGCCAGCAAGAAGGTTTGCGGGTTTACAGCGCATAATTCCAAACATGGTTGCAATAAATGTACCAAAGAATTCCGAACAGGTGGTATTAGTGAGTTGACGGATTATTCCGGATTTGATTTGTGTCCTTCGAGAAATATTATAGATCACAGAAGACACGTAGAGGAAATTTTAGCGCAATTTACACAAGAACTGCATAATGCAAAAGAGTCCTTGTATGGTGCTAGACATTCAGAACTGCTCAGACTGCCTTACTTTGACTGTATAAGGTTTACTATTGTTGACCCAATGCACAATCTCTTTTTGGGGACTGCTAAACGCATGATGGAAATATGGCTTGATCTTTCTATTTTAACCTTGGAACGTGTTCCTTGGAACGTGTTCAACAGAAAGTTGACGAAAGCTGTGTTCCCTCTAATATAGGTCGTCTTCCGTTTAAAATAGCAAAGTCCTTTTCCGGATTTATGGCAGAACAGTGGAAAACCTGGGTAACTGTTTTCTCTGTTTGCATTGTTCAGTCTTCTACCGGTCAACCATTAACAAATGTTGGTTAAATTTTGCCAAAACCTGTAAACTTCTATCACAACCGATGATTAAGATATCTGATATAGGTTCTGCGCACTCTCTTCTCGTAACGTTTTGTTGTGATGTTGAAAAACTATATGGAACCGAACGCATAACTCCGAACATGCACATGCACACTCATTTGGCTGACTGTGTTCTTGACTATGGACCTGTTTATAGTTTCTGGTTGTTCAGTTTCGAACGTTATAATGGCATATTGGGAAATTATTCCACCAATAACAAATCTATAGAATTACAGATGAGAAAATTCTTGAGAGACCAGAACTTAAGGGAGTTTGAATTTCCAGACAAATATGTGCAGCATTTTAAAGATTTTACGGAGAAAATACATCAACACGAAGGTCGTCAATCTGAGGATTGCCTAATTGATATCAAACAGTGCATTGATATTCTTCAAATTTGTCATGGTAGAATTGACATTCAAAATGAATTATGGTTTTCTTTGGCTGGTTATTCTCTTGGTTCACCTCACATAATTGAACAGCTAGATAATGACGAGCATCGATACCTCAGTGATGTTTACAAGATGTTCTTTAACTAATGATATCGATCAACTAATGATATACCTGTTCTTTATGATAAGTACGCATCAGTCGAGTTTGCGGGAGAACGGTACTGGTCAAGATTTTCGCGTCTCAATCGTTTTGCGTGTATCTTGGCAAAGTGGGCTGGCAGATTTGATGGTAACGTGGATCTGGAAACTGCGGACGAACGACCCGGCGTGATCGACTGTTTTATACGACAGTCCATTTCTGTTGGTGATAAAACATACTCGTTTTGCTTTCCACACGTTCGCTGGTTTCAGTATCATCCGGAGAGATTTCATTGTGGAAACACGGGAGTTAACCTGAAATTTGGTGTTCAGATTTGTTTGAGGGTCTTGGTTCTGCTTCATTCATGCCTGTTCAGCGCATGTCCAGAAAGTTTATTGGTGGTTATGATAAAGTTGGCTCAGAGAACGTTTTATTTGTGATGCCATTGCAAAAACGAACTCTGTTATAAATGCATGTTCATCTTCAATATTAGGATATTGCTTCGTTAATAACTCTACTGAATTCGATCTACTTGAGCTGGGCGATGCTATGCATATATTGATACTGTTATATATAACTTTATACATACACGCGGATAAAAGTATAGGCCGGTGTTATTGATACACTAACCTTGCATTTTTTCTTATGAGTTATAGTATCAGTAACAACCTGCTCAAACCAGTCCAACGTAAGCGTTCGAGTTCAAGGCTGTTGGTTCAATAACTTCGTGTTTGGTCATGTTGGCAGGTGCTAGATGTTTGGATTTTCTCAAATTTTCTGTCTAACATCGTCCAACGCATTTGGTTGCATTTTGGTTGACCAGGACTCTTTAAGTGCGTTACTGTTCACCTTCAGAAAAAACAGTTTTTGAACAATTGATTTTTATTGTCGTATTCGCATTACGAATTTTTATAGTTGAGGAAATGTCATGAGGTTCTGTTTATATATTCGCAATGTTTGATCGAACCGTTTAAATTTATTAATCTTTGTTGACATTGTTAAGTTGGTACTGTATTAGATATGTATCGTTGCACTTATTTAATTATGCTCTGGATATCCATTGAGCACTCTGCCAAATGTTTTTGTAAACAACGAAACCTAACTAAACCAACGAAACCCAAGTTTTGTGTAAATAAAATTTAAAGGTTTAAAATGGTTATGTCTTGGAAAGATATGGAACTTTCAAATCTATTTCGCATTCTATGCGAAATAAGAGTTTGATCAGTAATAATATATATTAGGGGTATTGCTTGCCGCAATTGGTTCTTTTTCCCTTATATAGGTTATAGAAAGTCAGAGTGAAATTTCTTACAATGAGACCATCATATGAAAAGGCGGAGTAGTTTCAATAAAAGGTCGGTAAGAGATACAGTACTGTTAGTAGATATTTGACGTTGCCTTTCTACCAAATCAAAGCAACATGTAAGGAGATTTATCAAGGCATTTACAGTATGTAATTATATTAAACACCCTGGCTGATATAGCGGTACTATTATATCAGATACCCAAACCTCGGCTTACGGACCATAATAACGTTTAATTTAGACATAACTCCTCTTTACAATCTCAACTGAATACATTGTGCTTCGGCTTTTTACCTCCTGACTTGTGAACGAAAATATTAATGTCCTCAACCACGTTACAAGGCAAATATGCGGTATCTTTAAAACGGGAAATAGGCACAAGGAAATGGACTGGGGATGGCAACGAGCTTGGAATAATAATTTTGCCCATAATCTTTATATTTAGCAGGTATTGCTAGATGCTTATATAATCCGTAGCATGACGGGGAGGGGGGGGCAGAAGTGTCATAAAGTTGTCGGCTGTGTTAACGGCGGCGTGCTCAATCTCGTACCCAGAGCTCTTCTTATGCACGGTCAATGGAGCGCGAAGAGGGGCTGTGGTAAAATCCATAACCGGATACCATAAAAACAGGGTAATATATAGAATATATCCGGTCTTAGAACAATAACCTTCGTTGTGGCCAATCAGATGCCAGTTTGATATGGATTTTGTCAGAGCCCCTCGTCGCGCTCCGTTGACCGCACCTAAGAAGGGCTCTGGGTACGAGAATGTGGCTTGCTATGGTTTCCCCACAGTCCACTCGACCCAGTCTTTCGCGCGAATTATGTATTGTCGAGATCTCGATTTTGTATCTGTCTGTGTGTAAACATGTCGTAATTATGGGGAAATAATTAAACCTTCAGGACTGTCTCCTCCGCAGAGCCCCTTTAACTGAGTATTTACAAATAAATATTACTTACACGAAGTTTCCTGAATAAAAGTGAGCACGCGCGGTGTGATGGGAAGATTCATCACCCTTTGCGCGCTCACTTTTTCCTCACTAGAAACTTCATGTAAGTACAAGTAATACCACTAAAGAGCATGTTTGTTTTTCCGAAAATATTGATTCTTGAAGTTTGCAGTTTGCCAGGCAGTTAGCGTTAATTAGCCATTCCGAAGTTGATGAGAGTTCTGGGGACGAGTGTTAAAAAGTGCCCAAATTAAGAAATGAACCAAATCACTAAAAAACCACCTCAAAATTAGCAAATATACAAAACAAAAATTACAATACATTTATATATCAAATATATAAATAGTAAATATCACGATTTTTGAAAGCTTATTATTTGAAGGATATCGATATTCATGTTAACATCTTTAAACTTTGTATACTTACTAATTTTGAGGTGGTCTGTTTAGTGATTTGGTTCATTTCTTAATTTGGGCACTTTTTAACACTCGTCCCCAGTCCACTCATCAACTTCGGAATTGCTAATAGTTAAAACAAGTACAACCATTTAGCAATGTTGTTTTATTAATAGTCGTATAGTATACACAGTATAGTCTATATGGTAGGTATATGTTGAAATTATAAGCATTTATCCTGTTGTCATGATCATTGCACAGATCGGCTGGTGTAATGTTATCAACTGTCCAAGTTAAAACCAAACTAAGCTAGTTAGTTAATGCATCGAAGGCTGGGAGGCGAGAATATTCTTCGCCTCGAAACTAGACGGATTATAAGGTCTGTCTAATACAATAATGCCTCGTGAGAGGAGATCCAGAGGTACTTTGCATTATTACCAAGCAACCAGCTAATGATCTGTGTCTCCAACCATGTGTAGCAATAATGCTTTAATCATATCTACTAATCTAGCTACGTACCAGTGTGCAGTATATTAAAGGCAGCGAACTGGAATAATAATATATGTTATTGTGCCAAGAAAGATTACAAGTTTGTTATTGTGCCAAGAAAGATTACAAAGTTGAGTTCCTCCTTTTCAGCTTTTGGTAATACATTTTATCCCAATGAAGTTAACCTTAATCCTTCAAATAGGAATAAGATCTAGACCTTAATCCTTTTAATAGGAATAAGATACAACCATCGAAAGAAGCAGGCGATGTCGAATTCCGTCCTTAAGGTTAAGCCCTGTTTACACTACGCTCAACTTTTGGTACGGCACAGATAAAATTGGTACCTGTATACCACTTTTTTGTTCTTGGACTACCTATTTAGGTAGTCCAAGAACCATAAAGTGGTACGGTACCAAAAATTGAGCGTAGTGTAAACAGGGCTTAGCTAAATAGTTAGTCCAAGAACCAAAAAGTGGTACAGGTACCAATTTTATCCGTGCAGTACCAAAAATTGAGCGTAGTGTAAAACGGGGCTTTCATTTATGTAAATCCAAAAGACCAATATATTATTACTGACTGGAAATTTTGTGGTCTACCAAACGGCAAACCTAGAGTGGTTGGGCACCACAGGTGACCCCACCGGCTTATATAAAGTCTGCCTATATATTCACCTGGCTGTATCTCTTCATTTCAGGATATACTATATTTTTCGATAATGCTCACAATTTATTTTTTTATATAGTTTTCCAATTCTGACTGAGTACAATCTTAATAAATTGCAATGAATGGTGTTAAAATTAAGCAAAAATGTCAACAAATACATTTGTCTCCCCATCAGCAGATTGGAGGTATACGTAGCCTTGACTAAGGTGCTGTTAAAACGATAATAGGGGAAAAAACTGACTTAGTGTTTCCATATATGATATTATAAAATATTCAGTGGCAAGCTAGCCATGGCAACTGCTCATGCTGAGCAAATAAACCTGCATCATTTGTCTGTCAATAATTAAAAATGTGCGTAGCATGACCTGTTGCTATGGCTAGCTTTGCCATAGACAGTGTTATAATTATACTTACAAGAGCAAGAAATTATAAGCATTGAAAGTATTCATATAAAAATGCCCATGCCAGGAAAGTAGCTGTAGTGTATTTAGCTGACCTTTGACCTTGTGCAAGGGTGTTTGCTATTCAAATTACACTTTTCCTATTTCCTGAACAGGCGTCTTTGGGGCTGTTTACATATTAGAAGGCGGGTGGTTTTGATGTATTGACATAAGTCACTAGGCTACACGAAAGTTCAAATGGTGGTTAAAAAAACTGAAAATATCATATAAACAGTATGTATACCTTATTCAGTGAATTGTGCATGCAGCCTTTGATCCCTTGGGAGTGCAGCAGCACTTTCTTTGCGATAGTAACTCCTACTTGTACAACTACGTAACACACGCTGTTACAAGCCTTGCCCAGTCATAAGTCCTAGTTTGTTGCCGAACAGATTAAAAATAATCCAAATAACACACATTGTCTTTGGAAGAGTATTCGATCATGCATCCCTAAAAAATCAACATGTCAAAGATCGTTTACTAAGGATGATATTTTAGTTGCAAACAAGTTTAACACTTTCTTTTCTTCTATTGGACAAACTACTATAGAGAAAATCAAGTCGCTTGCAGATGAGCATGAATGTAAATATGACCTAACAAAATCAGTTTTTATACCTCGGACATACGCTGAACCTGAACAATTCGTTTTTCAGACGGTTGAATGTAAACAAGTTCATGATATTATAAATTCCATGCCCACAAATAAGTCTCCTGGGATTGATATGATTCCAATGCAGTTATCAAAGACAGTCTGCCTGCAATCTTAACAACAATTACTTCAATTTTTAAAGCATCACTAACTTCCGGAGTATTCCCAAGTGGTTGTCCTTGCTTGGTAAGGAACTGATACCAGTACCATCAGCTAAAGACCTTGGTCCACTTTTTGACCCACACCTTTCATTTGGATCGCATGTTGTTAAGACGACCTCTTCATGTATGTAAAGTTTAGGGCAGATTAACAGGGTGAAGCATGCCTTAAGCAGAGACTTACTTATTACAGTCATCCAAAGTTTGTTATTCAGCAAAATGTATTACTGTTCAACTGTATGGTCGAACACTACTGCAAGTAATATTTGTAAACTACAGGTAGTACGGAATTTTGCTGCCCGAATAATTACAAACTCAAGAAAATTCGACACGTCACCCCATTGTTGAACGAATTGCATTGGCTTCCTGTCAAATTCCATCTTTTCTACCGCGATGCAGTCTTGACGTTCAAATGCATGAATGGAACGGCCCCTGTTTACTTGTCAAAGCAATTTGTAAAGAGAGGCAGTATAAGTGGATGCTGTACCAGAAATTCCCAATCCTTGAACATCCCTTTTTATAAAAGTGCCACTGGCCAAAGATCGTTTTATTACCATGCTGTTTCACTCTGGAACGCTCTACCAGTGAACATTAAAACAAGCACGTCTATAAATATTTTCAAAAGTCAACTACGAAGACATCTTTTATAAACTTTAATTTTATAGCCATAGACATAGTATAACTAATATATTCATATATTATATTGTATTGTAAATTATCGTATTTGGCCCTGAAAAGCCCCCCTGGGGGAGAGCGAAATTAAAGTATTGTATTGTATTGTCTCGTTAGTATATGGAGAAATTGTCATCCCGGTAGGCGGTAAGCGAAATCTCGTCTCTTTCAAGCGAGTTATCGACAGACCAGCGCTCCAGCTAGCTTGTCCATATATTAACGCACGGATATTTTTACTAAAAATTTCATACCTAGCGAGAGGGTACCTAAATATCGAGTCAGGATTCGAGCCAGGACTCGAGCCAGGACTCGAGCTAGGACTCGATTCAGGCTCGAGTCAAAAATGACGTCAAGTGATTTTGATGGATGAAAATTTAACAACAGCGTTCTCACTTTTAAGGAACTTTCCTTAAATTTAGACTATTCGTTCACCAACAATGCGAAATGTTTAAGGAAATTTAACTGAATCTGAGGAATTGTTTATCGATAACCTAAGGAACTGAGAGAACTTGTTTACCAAATCAATTTCCCGCCTTTTCCCGCCAGATTCGATAAAAGAACTAAAGAACAAAAGTTGATATTTGGTATTGTTTTAGTTTTATTAGCTTCGCCAACAAAAACCGTAGATCAATATACAAATCAACATACAGATCAACATACAGAGCTGTCAATCTCATCTGACTTTGGCTATTAAGGGACCGATTACAAGGAGCATTTTCAACCCCGGGGTTGAACTCAGCCCTGCTAACCGGGTTGAAATTTTTTGCGATTACATGGACGATTTCAACTCCGGGGTTAAAACGTTATACTATACGTTCTGGTGGCATCGATTCGCGGAAGTAAAAAGCCTTTACTTTGTTTTCTTGTAATAAATAGTCACCACCACGCATGCTCGAATAACTCGCGATAATTTCAGCCCTGAGTTGAAACGATTACATGACAAAATTTTCAACCCAGGGCTGAGTTCAAGTTCAACCCTGGGGTTGAACTCAGTGGTTCCTAGACGAATTTGTTTCTTGCTGGTCTTAGCCTTAGGCTCAATAAACTCTCAATAATTAACAAAGTAATTTTCAACCTTACTAAACACAAAACAGTTGTAAGTATTTGACATAAAAACGAGGCCATTGGATAAAAGAGAATAATCGGCAAGGTCTATGAACCGTAATATAAATTCTATAAATTTTGCACTAAATTGGCAGTATTGCAAAGTTAAGGCAAATTAGTTACGACATTTGCTATTAGTAATTCAATATGCGAATGTATGTGCCAATTTAATGCCAATCTATGTTCAGAAAATTTCGCAAGTAATTGAGGTTTACCGTTTAGGATTATATATGTGTTAAATGCGAACATTTCGTTTCGCTTGCTGGGACAATTTTCTTATTTTGACAGTTTTTTCCTCGCGGCGGCATCTTCATGCAGTTACAATTTCATCCTGGCCCAGATCCCTTGTTACAATGTTTAATAGTGATATGGAGAAATTTTCATCCTGGTAGGCAGTAAGCGAAATCTTGCCTATTTCGAGCGAGTTATCAACACGCCAGCATTCCAGGTAGCTTGTCCATATATAAACGCTAAAAATAAAAACGTAAAAAAACCCTAAAAATTTCATGCCTGGCTATAGCAAGGGCAGCTCGCTTACCAGGCTGTCTTATGTGCGAAGTTGAGCCTAACTCACTCAAATCACTTTGCTTGTCAGTTTCCTAATTAATATGTATGCATGCATGTGTTAATTGATCTTTATAACCCGATACGAAGACAAATCAGGAATTAATGAACACCGTAATATTTGCACTAAATTTGCAGTATTGCAAAGTTAAGGCAAATTAATTACTACATTTGCTACTAATAATTCAATATGCGAATCTATATACCAATCTGTTGCCAAGCTGTTCCATTATATTTCTGAAATTATCAAGAGCAAATCGATTGTAGTCTGGCCGGATTAATTGTCAGCGACGAACGTGATTTATACCAGTGGATCGATTTTATACCATTCGTGTGCTTCTAAATTTTTATTTTTCCATATGTACAATACTTTCATAATTAAAAATTTATACTATTTACAAATGATATATTATATTTATAATGTCTGCCGCTTGTTATATAACGTTATAATAATATGATCACCAGTAAATAGCGAAGCTTATTGGCAAAGCCGTTTTTTCACTTTGCTTTTGTATATGGTACCGGATCAAAACAGTTGAGTTCTTGCATGTTCGGTTTGCGGGTTTATCATGTAGCATTTATAAAACGCGTACTTTAGGACGATTCAATGTTTTAAGATCCTCTTCCCCAAAAGTTCCAGAAACTTTCAACTGATATTCACACTCCTCGTGATAAGTTTACTTTTTGAAACCTAAGGTAGAAGTAAAGAAATCTTTATATACTCGCTTTAAATTCGCACCTGTCTGCAAATGTGTTGCAAATATTATAATAAATTTGCACGTGTGCAAAGATATGGGCAAATATGAAGCGAATTTGTTTAGGTGCAAAGACGAATTCGCAATGGTTGCCAATTCAGTTTACTAAATTCGCACCATATTTGCAACTATTGTAAATTTAGTGCGAATCTAATTTTTCATCCTGTGTTAATGCATGTCAAATACTTACGGTTCGTTATCCTGAGTCTCTGCGTCACTGTCATCAAATGGGTTAGCAGTGTTGAAACATGTCTGTCTGCAAAACATTTTCCTTAACGTTTTCGGACTTGCAAAGTGAAAAGACACAAAGGTTTGGGCAGGGAAAATTGAAGAAAAATGAAAGGATATAGCAGCCAATCAGGATTGAGCATTTCACTCTTGACTTCCATATAAGGAAGCAAACGTTCATAAAACCAAATTTTCCCACCAATTGAAGAACCGCAAAATATTTTGCGATATTCAAAAGAGTTGAAGAAAAAATATAACAAAAATACTGACGAGCATAGCGAGTAAAAGTATGTTTCACTGCAAAAACTTGTCTAAAATAATGCAAAAAAGTTACTTTTAGCTAAAATATGAAAAGGAGAAGAGGTGCCTGTCGTTACGTGCGATGACTGTAACAAAAACGTTGAGTCACAAGAGAGTGCTCAACTGCATTTCTTATCGCGCAGTCACTTGCAAAGGTTGCTGGCAATAAAAAATGCACTGTTAATGGACTCAGCAGAAGTCAATGAAAATGATGCGGAAAATGATGGAGAGCAATGGGACGAATTTCCTGCCAATATTACAAGTTCGTCTGATGACGAGATTCCAGACCACGAAGACGGGCGATTGATGGAAGAAGATTTCAGTTGCGAGCAAGAACAATTTGCTGCCACGGAACCAGACAACAACGACTTCTTCCCTTTTCCAAACGAAAAGTTTTTGTTGTTGTATTGTTATGCACACAGTGTTATGAGGTCCAAGGTAAAAGCTAAACAGCATATATTAATTTCACAACCGTTATTTCATATGAGGATGAGAGTTAGTAACAACATGGATAATAAAATATTTATTTTATTATCCATGGTAATAAGGATTTCATAGAAGTTATAATCAGCCATTTCCAAATCGAGCAGAAGACTGGGTCTAGTTGTTTGTTTGGAGGGACACAATCTTGTTTTCCGAGCTTGCGATCCTCGGGAAGTAACATCAGGCTCATGGATAATCCGTTTCAGGGAGGAATCAGAGATTGGCCATTGATATGGAATTGGCCGTTGATATGGAATTTGCAGTTCTGTTTTAGCCAGAATTCCTGGCTTCCGGCAACGGATTATCCCAGAGCCTCACGTTCCTTCAGAAGGCTCGAGATTGGGAGGGACAAAAAATAAACAATATGCCGAATATGGACGTTTTTATACATTCCCAAAATTTTTTGTGCAGCCTGAAACGCAACAATTATAATAAGGCATTTTTTAATATATATTTAACTTGCTCACTATAACTTGCTGTCCCTCCAAACATCAACTAGACCCAGTCCTATGTTCCATTGGGATATGCCTAATTATCATATTTACTTACCGTATTTACTCGTTTAAACGCGCCTTTAAAAACAGGGGGCAAACAGGGGACATTTTGTATTCAATTATAACAAAAATGATGTGCATCATCAGAATGCTTACAAAAATTATTTACATATAAGACAGGTTTTTTATATCTCAAAATGTTTTCGAGAGTGCGCTGCCAAACCGCGTTTTTGACCTGGTACCCACTCCTTATTGCGACATTTTGGTCCAATTTTCACATTTAAACACATTTTCGTACCCAGAGCCCTTTTTATGTGCGGTGCGACGAGGGGCTCTGGCCAAATCCACAACCGGATACCGTGAAAAAAAAGGTAAGAAAACAATGTCCGGTGTTAGAACTAGCCAATCAGATGCCAGTTTGGAATATGGATTTGGCCAGAGCCCCTCGTCGCACCGCGCGTAAGGGCTCTGGGTACGAGAATGATTTAAACAGCAATAACTCAAAGACTATTTGAATCTTCCGTCGACCATTATTCTAACTTTAATTGCATGCCTTCAATTCCTTCGTGGATGCAGTCATTCTCTAAGACTGTTAGAGCATGGCCACTTGTGCTCTCCGGGATATAGAGTCCCTCGAATTACTTAAAAGGCCACTCGGGGCCTAAGGCCCCTACAGTCCCATTCTCGGGACTCTATATCCCATAGAGCACACGTGACCATGCTCTAACCATTACATATAGTAATACTCACTTGGATTACAAAGCCTAAAAAGAGCATTCACTTTTTTATAGTCTAGATCAGATTTAGAATTTCTCTGGATGATGTTGGAACGATTTGGAGTGCAGCTACCCTCTCTGTCATCTGTTCTGTCCTTCAAAGTGGATGGAATGGAAGATTGTTTACCATTAAAAAAGGTGATTCTTCAAAGTAAAAAGTCACCTTTATTGACTTCAGCTTCTCGCTTCTCGTTTTCAATTCAGATGATCAGAGACTCTCAAAACATTTGCCTAATATTAAAAAACTCATTAATAATTCATGAAGAAAACACAAAGAAAAATCATAAGCGTGTCGTATCTGTATATGTGATACAGATTCATGTTGATTTACATAAACTTTAACTTTGATTTTCTCGGCTTAGACAACGTTTATTTTTAAAATTACTTCGCCAATGAACTCATAAGATGAGTCATTTTTAAAGTTTTTACAACATTCGCGGCCGTGTTGTATCAGATATACAAACTCTCGCCTTCGGCTCAAGTTTGTATATCTGATACAACACGGCCGCGAATGTTGTAAACATTACATATATCATCATTGTATAGAGTTATGGAGATGGACATCCCTTTTACTGGATTGCACCTTCTGACATCATAAAATTGCAGTTGGCAACACCGTCAGTTGCCAGTAAGATAGTGAGATATCCTGAGAAAATGGATCGTTTTATTACTGAACTCTATCAGGTTAGTTATGTGATAGCGCCAATTGTTTTAAACAATTGTTAATTAATATTTTTAAACAAAAATCAGGGAAGAAGGTGGTGTATAGAAGATACTACTTCAGCAAACATCGATGGGCTGACAGTTTATGTCAAAGACGTAGTGACCTATAAAATGGGCGAAACGATTTGTCACGGAAAAGTAAATGGATTCTACATGAAGGTAACAATGATTATGTTTTGTTATGTCAATTATTTGGGAGTACAGTTTAAAAAGCAACACCTTCTAATGTTATTGCATACATATTAGTGAGGCGGATATGTGTAAAATTATTGATCAGTAGTTCCCATTGGGGTTAAAAGCATCAAATTTTTACAATTGATGTAGTTTTATTTGCTTGATAGATATTTGAAGTGGGACCATCGCTATTTTGCTGCTAACTCCTGAAAACAGGTGATTAGTGATTTTCTTCTATTGAATTCTATTATAGCCAAAAAATGTGAAATTTTGTATTCAATTACAACAAATATGACTTGCATCATCAGAAAGCTTATAAAAAACTGCATATAAGACGTTTAGACAGTTTTTGATTTCTGAAATAGTTATCGAATTATAAACTGTTAAAAACGCATTTTCAAACATTGAATAATTAATTAGGGACTTTTAGCGAGATATGTGCCTAATTTACAGCAATAACCATTTGAAAAATAAAAAAACTGTTTAAAAGTCTTTTATGTAGTTTTTTACAAGCTTTCTGATGATGCAAGTTATATTTGTCGCGATTGAATTCAAAATTTCACATTTTTTGTTGTAGTAGAATTTAATAGCAAATAATGCTAATAGCATCGTAACTCTCTAAAAAAACAGTTTCACGATGGCCCCACTTTTGCATGTTGTTCTACTCATAAAAAGATGCTACTGTGCACAATTTGGTGCTTTTAACCCTCTTTGGAAACATCCATGACATATCCGCCACACTATATAGCTACACATTTCGTTTCGTGTAGAATATTGACAATTTGTTGGTACACTTTTGTGAAATAACAAAAGCTTTTGCTTATGGGTATCAATCATTGGTTTTAACACAACAAGTCGAAGAGATACCTATAGTATCTATCAATGGATTATCTGGCAACAGGATAACATTTAAAGAAATAAACGACGAAGTTATTCAACTAACCATGGAGGTAATTGGACGATAATGTAACACAATAACAATTATCAACTTTAACAATTCGAACAGTTCAAATGCGTGTAAGTTAAGCCTGTTGTATAATAGGCAAATTAGTTTGCGCGATTAAACAAATTCCTTCAAATTTAATTGCAACCCCCCCCCACTCATTTTTTTGCAAAAATTTAAATAGCCCTCCCCCTCTTCTAATAATTTATTTATTTATACATATTCCCCCTCCCCTTTGCTCTCCCCCACCTTCCATAAATAATGACCGGTCCCTTAGAGTTTCAATAGTCTAGCAAATACAACTTTATAATTTGTATAATACAAAGTGTGCTTAAATGTTTTTAAAATGATTGATGTATAAATAAAAGTACTATTTAATAATTAAAAAAAATTTTCACTTCTCTACATGTTTATAACCTGTATGACTCATTGATAAGGGTAAATTATATTAAATTTTGGGCATCTCGCTTCATATTACAAATTGTACAGGGTTTTATTGATGGAAACATAAATTATTTCTAATTATTTTCTGTCGAAATTCCATCAACAAAACCCTGAACATGCGTGTTCGTTGACATATGGAGAAAACCCGCATCGTTTACCATTCATGAAATTGCAACTTTTCTGGGGAAAAATATAAAATTTTAATTTTAAAAAGCCTGTTCAAATGAAATTTTGGTACAATTTTTAAAGATAGAATCACAAGATTTATCCAATAATTATGCAACAATGACCAAGCTCGCATGATTATGAATTTGCATCCTAGTTTGCTCCTGGTTTAAAAATAGTTAACTACACTTGGTGTCCAAATAGCTTACTTTTGAACAATGTTTTGCATTTCAATGGCACATTTAGTGTATTGCGAATTGACTGTGATAACAAAATTTGTTCACGTCCAAAAAGTACAGATATTGCAATTTGCATAATTTGTTAAATGTTCTTTGATATGTTATGGGATGAAAAGATTTACACTTGGGTGCATACATGCACCGAAATTCTTTCTCATATGACATTTGCTGTATTCTATATATACCAGTATTGGTATTTTTCTTCGAATGTGCATGTATGTGCCCAAGTAATCTCTTTAGACGTGAACAAATTTTAACGCGAGCTATTTGCATAACGATGGCCATTTGAGCATAGATAAAGAATAACCTGATCTGGATTGTTAACAGCATTGAACAATACTGTTCGCAACAGCAATGGACAATGTTGTTCGCTCAAATTTTGACAAAATGTACATTTTAGACTTTTAAGAAAATCTATGTTACCTTTGGTCTTGAAATATCATGTGTGTAACTGTAAAGCAGGAATCCTCGTCCGAATCTATGCCCATATATTCCACGTCTATGCCTGTATATTCCCAATCCTGTTGTAGGTTGGTAGCTGAGGTTTTCTCCATAAAACTCAAATTTGCATACGGCGGGAATGTTTATATATGATATAAATAAAGATATAAATAAAATAAAAAAATAAAAATAGGCATAATATTCTTCTAATAACACTCAGAATTTATACAAATAAAATAAATACAAATAGGTATGTTCTAATAAAACTTTATATGAAAAAGGAATTACACTTATATTTTGACGAACCAGAGGCAGAGGTACTGTGTGCTACAAGTACTTCATCATCAGAACACTTGATTAAATGTGGTGTACCACAAGGTTCTATTTTGAGACCATTGCTGTTCTTGTTGTACATCAACGACTTACCAGAGTGTCTTAAAAATACAAGACCTCGGTTATTCACTGATGATACAAACCTCACAGCATCTAGTTACTCCATAGCTGATATTGAGATTGCAGTAAATTCTGATCTAGAAAATCTTAGGAACTGGTTAATAGCCAATTAACTTAACTTGAATGTGGCTAAAACAGAATTTATGTTGATTGGCTCTCCACAAATGATAACAAATGCTTCAAATTCTCAACCAAATATTTTAATTGAAAACAAACAAATCCAACAAGTTAAAAATCCAGAACTCTGGAAACAACAATTGATCAGCATTTATCTTGGAAGCCTAATACCAGAAATATTTGCAAAAAAATAACATCAGGAATCTCAGCTCTACATCGTGTCAAACCATTTATTGCTGAAAGAAGTACACTTATCTCCATATACAATGCCATTGTGCATCCCTACTTCGACTATTGTTCTGAAGTTTGGGATGTATTTGGGGAAATACAATCTAAACGATTATAAAATCTCCAAAACAGAGCTGCTCAAACTATTTCAAATATGAGCAATGATGTAGATCATTCTATTGCTTTATGTGCCTTAGGCTGAAAGCCACCTTGATATCATGAGAAAAAAGGCAAAAGCAACAATGATGTACAAAACTCTAAATGGAATAGGCCCCGAATCTCTCACAAACGTCTTTACTTATAAAAATGAGATAACAAATTATAGACTCCGAAGTATTTCAAGTGGTCTTTCTCTACCACATCCACGCACCAATAGCATGAAAAATAGTTTCATGTATGATGGTGCTACGCTATGGAACTCTATTCCAAAAGAAAATAAGGAAAGCAAATCTCTGTCATGCTTTCAAAAAAATATTGCTGTTCACATTTTCTAAATAAATATACTAATAGTTTTACTATTCGTTAGTAACTATTATACTATTTCTATACTAGTTGTACTACTTAATACTATTTCTACTATTTGTAAATAACTATTCATGTAACTACGTTTATACTACTGTAATTTCTTTCCTACTACTGTAATTTTCTTCTTACATGCCCCCTGTGAAAATCAGCTTCGGTTGACAGGGTTAGCGTGGGTAAATAAAGTTTTTCTATCTAACTTCGAGAACTGAACGGCCTTATGAAGTCGCTAAAAGAGAAACAGAGTGAAATGTTAAAGACTTTGGCTAGAATAACCAAACAGCTGGAGACTAAAGATTTTGAATTGACAAAATCTTCACATGCTGTTAGTTCATTTCCGATAGTGCATTACAATAGTTTAGCATTGAATAGATAAATATGTAGATTTTTAAACTATATATGTCTTTTATTTCAGGCAAATGTGACCAAAATATGTGCTAAAGCATACATCCAACTTGGACGATTCCAAAAGCCAAATGAAAGCAAAACTGTTAGTGTCATATAAGGCATTCATTAAATTAATATAAATAAATTTTATATTCTAACAAATCAGCATTTGCTAGCAGTTTCTGCTTGGGTCATGGGTCTCTCGGTTCAAGAACTCCTTCTTCATGCTGGAAATGCTAAAGCATGCTATCAAATGTTTTAACTTAACTTATCATAAGTAAAATGATTGGTAACATAAACTCTACAGTTCTACCTTGTTTCTGGTGACATCTTTTAGATTCTGGCAGTAGGAACTTTGTCTTCTTTAAGACAAGCTTCCACAAGAGAACTGGCAGCCAAGATCTGTGGCCTCCTCTGGGCTAAATTCAATGTGGTACTGGAAACCACTGTAAGACAAAACATTGCTCTTGTGGTATTAAGGACCTGACAATTGACAGACATTGGCACTGATACTTTCCAAGTACCCAGTAAAAGGTTCAAAATCTATTATGATAATTAAAGAAGAAAAATTAGTTTGACCTTCAATACTTAATACTTACTGTGCGCTATAAATATTTAAGATTTTCATTATCCACTTTTCAGAAAATTTGGCTGCATATGCTAGGACAAATGGCAAAATTTGAACGGTGCTCGTTTGCAAAAACAACTGCAAACTGCTCTAATTCTTTCTGTCACTTTGCATTTGCATTTGATCTTATCTGAGTAGTGATACCCTCCCCCCCCCCATATGGCAGAATTTATCATGACGACCCGCACGCTTATAAATTGAATTATCTTGAAGGTGTTAGTTACCACAGCATTATTAGTTGAGGTGGTAAGAGTGGTGACATGTATAATGAATTTATAGTGAAATAATTTATGCATACATGAAATTTAACCCCATAGATATGATGTAGCAAATAACTAACTGAGCTAACATACAAACCAGGTTGTCATCACCAATTCATAATAATATTAGCAGACAATGCCGTGCAAAGTTCAAATTGCGCCAAAATGGTCTGAAGAAGAGTGCATTCTGCTTGACAATCGTGTGTATGGATTCAGAATGGAGATCAAGATCGAACAAACTGGCAATATTTTTTATGGCAGCTTATTAAAGAATAAAGATTAAAGATTAATGCGAAGTATTTTCAATCAGTAAGGTTAGGTAATAGTCAAAAGGCTATAGCTTATAGGTATTGCAGCACGCAATCAGTTATTATATTTCTTTAGTATACAGTATGCTAGAAACCACGGCTTTCAAGCAGGGCTATCACAACCGCGAGTTGATTGTACAATATTTGTTATTTAATATACTCATTTCTATATTTTGATACAAGGAAGTACAAGACAAATAACATTTATTTACTTATATATCCCGGGTGGCGCAAAAAAAGTTCAGGCGTTTGATCTATCATAGCGAAAAAACTATAAGAGCTATACGTCGCTCAAATAATTGTAGCTGTATTCATAAAAGGCTAACTTAAATTTTGATAGGTTATACATGAGATATCACGAAATATTGACTGAGATACAAGTGTTTAAATTAAACTTGCGTACGCATTTTCAAAAGAATTGAAAATTAGTCTAAAATGGCCCATTTAACTAAATTTGATATCATTCTGATTAGACATTACTACGCTGGGCATCGCCAGATTATTTCCCGGGCGAGCTAGTGATGAGTAAACGCGGAGATGAGCCGTACCCCTGGCTTTCAGATTTGACAGGCTAGTACCTATAGAGTATAGTTGAAATATCAAATATCAAATTTGGAGTATGCCACATCGACAGCGCTAGGTTTTGGAATAATATCTAGAATACTTTTAGTGAAAACTCTTGTGTCAGAAAGATGTCGCATCTTTTGCTGACAGGTTATGAAGATGTCCCATCTTTTCTTAACCAGTGGAAGCTTAAAAAGGAGTCTTATATTATTCTTTACATCACGCTAAGTTAGAGTAAGGAGGTGCAGCTTGCGCTATAGGTTTTGGAATAATATCTAGAATACTTTTAGTGAAAACTCTTGTGTCAGAAAGATGTCCCATCTTTTGCTGACAGGTTATGAAGATGTCCCATCTTTTCTTAACCAGTGGAAGCTTAAAAGGAGTCTTATATTATTCTTTACCTCACAACGCAGGCGCGGGCGTAGATTCCGTAGATTAGCTAAGACAATGGTGTCAATGCAGCTATTGTTTTGGGAATAATATATACATTTGATATATACGTTAGTGAAAACGTTTGTACCAGATTCATGTGCGCACTAGGGCCTATAGGGAAAGGCGGTATAATTATATAACTTTATAAGTCAGTTTCTTT
>CACRXK020003796.1:0-31193 GCA_902702795.2 Paramuricea clavata | reverse complement strand
TCCCCCAATCACCCCAATCACCCCCCCCCCCCCTCTCAACAACAATCCTAATCCTTCCCTACTGTGCAGGAAACATGACACTATAACCCGAACAACCGAAAGGGCGCACCCTCCTCCATCCCTTAATTTATCTGGTTTTCGGCAACAAGTTGAAAACCCCTATCTTGAACTGTAGAGTAATTTTTAGAACTATATAACGCTCAGACAGGAATCAAACCTGCGCTTGGCCTGCGATTCTGGTGAATCGCTCTAACCTGCTGAGCTACAGAGTCCACTTGTCGAACGCTCTAACTCCGGAAGTCCTACATTTACTTGTAGAGAATCTATAGTTGTAGAGGTCCTAAGTTGTAGAGGATCTATAGTTGTAGAGGACCTACACTTGTAGAGGATCTATACTTGTAGAGGATTTATGCTTGTAAAGGATCTATAGTTTTAGAGGACTATAGTTATAGAGGATCTATACTTGTAGAGGATCTATACTTGTAAAGGATCTATAGTTTTAGAGGGCCTATAGTTGTTAGAGGATCTATATTTGTAGAGGATCTATACTTGTAGAGGATCTATACTTGTAGAGGATCTATACTTGTAACGGATGTATAGTTTTAGAGGGCCTATAGTTGTAGAAGATCTATATTTGTAGAGGATCTATAGTTATAGAGGGTCTATAGTTGTAGAGGGTCCCCTATACCTGTAAAGGATCTATACTTGTAGAGGATCTATACTTGTAGAGGATCTATGCTTGTAAAGGATCTATAATTTTAGAGGACCTATAGTTGTTAGAGGATCTATATTTGTAGAGGATCTATATTTGTAGAGGATCTATACTTGTAACGGATCTATAGTTTTAGAGGGCCCATATAGTACGTTGTAGAAGATCTATATTTGTAGAGGGTATATAGTTGTAGAGGGTATATAGTTGTAGAGAATCTATAGTTGTACAGGGTCTATGTTTGCACTTTTCAAAGCTGCTCATATCGGTAGGTCTAAAATGTATAGAATTTACACTCGAGTCGATTTTCATCTACAAAAACCCTTCAACATTTAGTTCTATAGGGTGAGATATCCCAAAAGCCTAATTTTACAACTTTTATCCATCTTGTTTTGAAATATTCCATTTGAAAACTTCTGGTAATAGCCGAGTTAAACGTCTACAACATGTAACAGACAAGTTTGCACTGCAATTCTAATCCGCGCACTTTCATTATTAAAAAAAAATTGATTTACCATCTTGAATTTGAGCTCGTTTCGATTTTATCAACTTAAAAACGAATCTTCAAGTTTATACCTGTCTGAGTGCCCAAACTAAGATAAGTCGATAAAGACAATATAATAAGCACCAATACAAAGGTCCTCATGGTTGTTCCGGCTGCAATTAAAAAACGTTTTAAACGGTTAGATATTTATTTTTTGCCAAATAATTAAAGAAATGTTATTTATAGGAAATTCTCTTTCTTACCTTATAAATTGTTTAAACGCAGACGGTCCTTTAACCAATTGTGTGCACTTCTTAATTTAGGGTGTTGAAAATCTAGTCAAGAGACTTTAGCCTTGAACAATATTGAAAAGATTAGAACAGTTTCACGTTTTCGTTCTCAATGATTACACAGATGCACACAGTTATTTATAGGCTTATATGGCACAATTATTCAACTTGA
Source organism: Paramuricea clavata (assembly GCA_902702795.2). Taxonomy (NCBI): domain Eukaryota; kingdom Metazoa; phylum Cnidaria; class Anthozoa; order Malacalcyonacea; family Plexauridae; genus Paramuricea; species Paramuricea clavata. The sequence continues at coordinate 29,538 of CACRXK020003796.1, read as the reverse complement.
TTGGGCAATGCAGCTGTCCCAACACAATTAAGCTATGGACGATTTTAAATTCATAGATACTACAATATACAAGATTGATTTGCATACATAATCTCCGGAGGTCTACTCAGCTGGCAAAGGTGTACCGTGATCTGTGCCCATGAACCGAAATAATCGAGAGAAGAATCGCGACATTTAAATGCATGCATGCATGCGCCATATATAATGATAATACATTATTTCGAATCAAAAGTAGGCTATGCATGACACCTTAGTTATAGCGACTCGTTTCGGTGATTAGGACTGGCTTGGCTGTATCCCTTTTGTATCATTTTGTCTTGTTATTGTAAAGGGCTTTTATGGAGTTAAAACGGTATATGATTTTATGTACTTTTTATGGCAAATAACATGCAATAGGTATCCGTATTGGAAAGGTGTCTGTATTAGGGAGGTGTCCGTATTAGAGAATGTCTGTATATATTAAAGAGGTGTCAGTATTGAAGAGATGTCCGTATTAGAGGAGTGTGTATATTAGAGAGGTGTCCGTATTAGGAAGATGCAGCATGAGCTCAATGCACCTTTGAATTTACTATATATGAGTAAATTCTTAAACACGTCCGAATTTTGATTTATGATAAATTCGCGGCTCATTTTGAATTTATCATAATAATAAATTCGCTGCACCTAACACTAACCCCAACCCTAACCCCTAACCCTAACTTTTTTAACTTTTTTGAAAATCTAACTTCCTAAACTTTTAAAACTTTTCTAAAAACTATTTTTTTGAAAATCTTGAAGATCTTTAGTGCCATTACATTTATAACAAGGAGTCTTGACTAATGCTTGTGGTTTTATGATTAACTCTATTGATAAATTCAAAATGTGCCGCGAATTTATCATAATGATAAAATCGGACGTGTTTAAGAATTTACTCATATAGTGAATTCAAAGGTGGAGCTCATATTGAAAGATGTCCCTGTTAAAGGGGTATCCATATTATAGAGGTGGTCGTAAGGTGGGGTTCGACGCACTGTATATAGAATAGTGCTAACTTTTATATATCATGATTTTATATATATAACTTTTATATATCATGATTTACCCCTTCATTATATGTTGTATTTATATTTCGGCAACGGGGCCGCAAAACGCACTGGCTAAATGCTGCATTAATGCATGCATGGGATCTCTGATCTTGAACTTTATATATACATTCATTTTCTACGTGCGTCTCAATGAAATTGTTGGACTTCATTCTTCTAACATATTTTGTTCTTGTTAATATTTTTCAATTTGGGATTGTACTTGTTCCGTTTGAAACAACGTGCCACCTGACGATCACAGCGACACAGTCCTCTGGAACAGCCTTTATTTTTCGAGCCTAGAGAGTAGAGAAGATTAATATGCACGCGGTCAATATAGACAATGATTCCCAAGATAATATACACGAGGGTCGCCCAAGGGTTTTTTAGGGAACAAGGAAACACCGTGGGAACAAGGGGGCAGGCTGTGGGAACAAGGGGACAGGGAACATAGTGAATTCTCAGAGAGAACGTGAACACGGGGAGAGACCCCCCCCCAAAAAAAAAACAACTGGGGAAAGCTCAACACATGAAAATATTCTCATGCAATTCTAATTGGTTGCGAGCAGTGGCAAAAGTAAGGTTCAGCATTTTGAAATGCATTTCAAATTGCTTCATTCAGGTGTATTGTGCCTTGTGGAAGCTTATGTCACTAATTTCACGGAATGTCTTTCTTTAGCTTTGTTTTTATTCTAATCTCAAATCTCCAGCCATACAAGGCTCCTTTTGAACAGTCAGAACTACAAACTGAACACCTATATGTCTTTGACAAGGATACTCACGCGATATTGACCCATTGCATGACAAATTTACATCAAATACAGACCATAGTAGAAACTAACACATACTGATGTTTTGAGAGGCAAAATTTTTTGACACTAGATAAATTAAGTATGTGCATGTTTTTCCATATGCTTCTGGCTAGCGCTTAGCCTAACGTTTTAATAACAGTGATCTAGTTTCCCAAGTTACATGGTATCAAGGATAAACAAAAAAAGATTGAGAATATTTTTCTACCGACATACACTGTAAAAACTGATTGGTTAAAATGACCAATTTTTTAGGTTGCAGCCATTGGCAATTGGTCATTTTGACCAATTGTTTAATTAGTTAGTCGCATTTGAGCAATTAAATTTGGTTCCTTTGACTATTACTCAATTGGTTGAAAAAATTGGTCATCTTTCGACCAATTTATAAAAGTTATTATAACCAACTTTTTATTGGTCATTTAGTTAATTGAGTGTACACTGTAAATTTCAAGGAGTTATTTCAGTTAACTCGGGTCAATTTAACTCGGCACTTAAAGGAGTAAATTTTACTCATAAACTGAATAACGAGTAAATTTTACTCGTAATCAAAATAACGGAGTAAATTTTAAGTATACAACCCAAAAATGGATCCGCACTTACTGCATTTTGCCGGACAGTTGTAATCGTACGACGTTAAGTAGAGTGCAAAGGTGGTACACAGTCTTCTCTTTCGAAGTTGCCTGTAGCAATTGTCGTGATTGTAGCAACATCTAAAATATTGGGTGCACAGAATTTTTATTATGCAGCTCTTTCTTGTAAAATAGAGTAACTGAATACTGTAAAACACATTTCAGGGAAACAATATACGTTACGAAAAACTCATGGGAAAAACGCTAAGAAATATTGTAAAGTTATTAGAAAGTACTATGTAAAGTTATAGGTGTACAAGGGGAGGGGGGAGGGGGGGGGGATAGAAGCTGCAATCAAAATAATTTTGGTCAAGCAGTTAAAAGTGAGGCAGATTGTACTTTAAAATGATTAGGGGCAAGAGTGGTGCGCATTAATTAAATTATTGGAAAGAGTAAGAACCATGGAACATTTTCAAAATGTCTTACGTATGTATTCAAAAAGCTCACTCACACTCACACTCAATGAGTGGAGGTTCAATCTGAGCTTCTCTTGAGCGTCAATGCTGTTTTTGAATAGCTGGAGGGGTAGTGTAATACCTTACTATGTGACTGCTCACCCTCCAACTATTCAAAAACAGCATTGACACTCAAGAGAAGCTTAGATTGAACCTCCACTCATTGAGTGTGAGTGAGCTTTTAGAATACGGGCGTAAATGTATGTTTTAAAAATTTCATTCCCTCCACTTACTCTAGAGTAATGATCAGAGTAGAAAAGTACTGTGTCAGGCCTCTGGTTAACTTGAGAATTATATTGCCCTAACGTTGTGTGCAAGTACCTGTCAACAGCATCAAGTATTTTCCCATTGCCTCCCAGACCGCAGTAACAGCCGTAGTTAAGATAATCCAAAGGATTACGCCCTGTTGTACATCCGACCATGTTGCCAAAATCGATTAAACTTCTTCGACTCCGACTGTGAATTTGTTCCACTATATAAAGTATAAGAATAGTTAAACCTTCACTGTACAACTGCATTACAGTGACCCTAAGTCATGAAGCGCCATTTATGCTAGAGCAAACGGAATACATATATAGTTTTTCTGATAATCCACCAGCCGCCTGAGTATTATACGTCTACGTACATATATAGTATATTGTGTACAAATAAGTATTAGAAGAACGATATCAGGAATCAATTCGTTCCCAGAAGTTCAGAACCATTGCCAGTAGCCTATACTCAGTATTGACCATGCACCAGTATACAGATTACTGTGTTTTAAAGGCTCTTCTTTTACAGTTGTAATTTTTCCTGCGATGTTAGGTGCGATTTTCTTCTTCCGATAGATGTGAACGAGTGGATAAGTTATGAATGTTCAGATGAGGGTACATGTTACTCCGAACATTCGTAACTCATCGTTCACATGCATCAGGAGGAAAAAATCACACTAGAAATCGCAGCAAAAATTATTAAAACACTTATGCCCCAGTCAAACGAAAACAAAGAGAGTTGATAACGAAAACAAAGAGAGTTGAAACATGAGAGTTGACTGGACCGATTACTGGTCAAATTCTCTCTCGTTACAATCGTCGGGGTCAGCAGTCTAAAGCAGCAAGGTACACTGGAAAAAATTTTGAAAATCCATAGAATGGAAATCGTATATATGGACCTTTACTTGAAATAGAATGGATTTTTTGATTATCCATAATAATTGTATATTTCCATGCTATGGATATAGTATCGAAATAGTATGGATATACTATGGATTTAGTGGTGCAATTGCAAATCTCATAGACATAGTATATATGGATTTCACATTTTTACCCAGTGGTACACGAACTCTATGAAATAAAAGCGATATAAGCCGAGCTTAAATAAAATACGAACTAGAGCCACATATACGCATTCAAGCACATCGGGCCATTCGGGGTTCAACAGGTTGTGCCATCTATCTGATTCCCTATGACATACTCAGATCAGTTACGATAATTCTAGATTTGTACATTTATCGATTCTGTGAACTTTGCTGAGCATCGATAGGTTGTAAGATACTGACTACGTCTGTTCATCAGTGTACGAGTAGTGCGAACAACAAATATAAACGTACATATATATCGTACACAAATTCACGGTGAAATTTACTAAATTGGTCTAAAATATAGCCACTTACCGCTTTCAGTACCACTGAGGATTACAACGGCCAGCATTATCAAAAGATACATTTGACAATTCATAGAACAGTGCATTCCTGTACATTTACCCATTCTTAAACTCACAAAACACGGAGTGAAAATAGTGTTTTTGTTTAATCAACAAAGATCAAGTAATGCGAACCACCGTATAACGTCCACGTATATATTTGTTGCATTCCTGTTTATGGCTTGAAAGCAATCAAGTCAATATTGAAAATTGATCCATGAGTATCAGCTCGCGGTTGACCTTAGATGTTTCGTTTCAGCTGCATCGGAGCGACAGAAGTATTTTAAGACTAGACATTTTAACTGTTGGCTTTGTCGAACAAGCATTACCATAATACAGTGATTTCATTAATATAAATATTAATGAATGAGGTCGCTACATTCTCTCCCTAGCTTGTCAACCTGATTTCAAGGACTCTGAACACAAGTACAATTCATATTGAACACTTATATTACATATTTCAAAATTTCGGAAAACGTAAATATTAACATATACAAATAATTTGCCAATAAAGTTAACTTGTAATTCCAATTACGGTAAAGCCTTCTATAATATGTATGTGTTTTAATTAGTTCTAATTGACCATCTAACCTCTAATCAGTATTGCTACATGTAATTCTTATCATTGTTAGGAAAGTACCAGACCCAGGTATTCTATGAATAATGGCCAAAAAATGAAAATATACTTGCAGCTAATTTATTCTACACACGAATAATTCAACATTTGTTATTTTTATGTAAAAATATAAAAATATATACTTAATTTACAATTTATAATACTTTTTTAATGTTTCAATTTCCCATATATCAATATTCATAGTTTGGCAGCATCGCTATGGTTGCCACATCACGTAAGCATACTTATGCATGTAATACAAGTTTCTCATCACTGGATAAAAGTGGTGTCGTCGTGCCTAAAATATAAAAAATATTTTTTACAACATATCGTCCCAGGGGGGAAGATATCGTAATTGTAAAACAGGAGAAGCTGTGTTTTACAATATATTACACTTTATTGAATATTATCCAGCACTAACGCAGCTAGGGTTTATATTCTCAGTATAAAAGTGATCTTCTATCCAGAAATTTTAAGGGCCCCTTTTAAGTAGGGGGCCAAGTGAAAAGTGCTCCCCTGCCATCAAATTGACCAATCAACATATAAAAGGACTGAAATCAGAATTCATGTGTGATCAGATTTTTCATCAAATTCTCAAATCAAACAATGGCATGGATCTCTCTGATGGATACATGTGTCAGTTCATTTCCTTCTTTCGGTACCTCTTATAATCCTCTACTGGAAACAGATATTACTAGGGATATGAGCCGATTAATCAACCAATTATTTCTGTGTAATCGGCCACTTGCCGATTATTGACCAGTTGGACCAAGTGGTTAGCACACTTGCCTTTCACCTCTAAGGCTGCAGGTTCGAATCTCAGTGAGAACTTCTCAATGTGACTCGAACCCAGACCTCATGTGAAAAGAGTAAAAGTCGACGCTCTGCCGAAAGTCGTGGGTTTTCTCTGGGTACTCCATGTTTCCTCCCACAGGGAAAGTTGACATGGGTGGGTTAGGCACATAGGTTTCCAGAGGACCATGGAGTCATCAGTGTTCGTACTGTCAAGTGTCATCCTCTATAAACAAAGTCTCTCTCTCTCTCTTTCTTTTTTCATTAGAAATAAATGAAAATCTGTGTATTCATTGTGTTTTTGGCTTTTTGCACATGTTTAACAATCTTTTCACGTTATAGAGCGACATGCAGCTGCAACACAAATATGTATAAATACCATCTTGCATTTATCTCCTCTCTTATCTCTTCATGGGAAACACGATTAAGTGGGAAAATTTACACTTATACAATCATGTGACCCCCATGACCATGTGTGTAGCAGGATTTCCTCTTAGTGGAAAACATTGTGTGCACAGACAACCATTACATGAGACAAAAGAGAATGTCATGAAAAAGAAGTGGAAAACTTTTCAATTTGTATTTATAGCTTTAGAAGGGAGGAAGAGACGTGAATGAATGCCAGAGATACTGTAGCCAAGTGCTTTGCTACATTAGTTTCTGAAGTTTGATTTTAACACTCAAAAGCATTTGTGGTTCACCTGAACAACTAATGCCTACTGGTAAATGTGAATAATTGGCTATGGCTGATTAATCAGCTGATTATTTGGTATTATTGGCCAACGATTAATCAAATCGGCTAATCTGCAATTTCAGTAATCGGCTCATCCCTGGATATCACACTCCAATCAGAGATCTCAACCAACTCTGTTGTCTGTGCAGGGAATCGGGGAGAATCTCGATTTGAAAGGCAACGGTCCAATCATGCAATAAGCATTTGGAACAGTTTACCCTTGATTGTCCCCATCACTGATCTAGAAATACTTAACCATTTCTAGATCAGTGGTCCCCATGGGTGAAGAGTGGAGAAGGCAACTGCCCCCCCCCCCCACTGCACCTGAGGTTTAGGCACCCCTGATAACATTTCAAAAGGTTGGTGCCAGTCTAAGGTAGTGGTGATAAAAGACAGCTGTGGTGTGAAGGGTATTTATTTATTTAGCTTTGCCAACTAGGGCAGGGTCACCACAACAGCATATGCCAATTACTGTGGGCCCTTTTTACCTAACCCACCCTGTCAACTTTCCCTGTGGGAGGAAACCGGAGTACCCGGAGAGAACCCACGACTTTTGGCAGAGCGTTGACTTTTACTCTTTTCACATGAGGACTGGGTTCAAGTCACATTGAGAAAGTTCTCACTGAGGCTTGAACCTGCAGCCTCAGAGGTGAAAAGCAAGTGTGCTAACCACTTGGCCACCAAAGCCACATACAACTATAATCTGAAAATTATAAGCAAAACTTCAATGTTTTGAGCCAAGGCCCTTCATCATAATTACTTGCTTATATTTTTCAGGTAGTTAGTACACCCTTCACACCACAGCTACCTGACAACACTCAGAGCCACCCAGGAGGGGGGTTGGGCAAAAGGGGCAACTTGCCCTGGGCCCCAGGCTTAAGGCCTCCTCCAATGTTAAAGAAAATATTAACATTCCTGCAGCATTGGGTGGGGCCCCAAACAGAGTGTTGCCCTTGGCTCCAAAAAAGCTGTGGGCGGTCCTGACAATGTTACACTGCTTACCATCATTTTGAGGTTTCACAGGTGGAATATCATTATCAGCACGGAGCAGAAAGTATCCTAAACCACTTGCCAAACACACTGCTATCAACAACCATGCATTGTAAGTCATCACAGCCAGCATAATGAAATAATTTGCAGCCACCATGAATGGAAATGACAAACTGCTCCAGATATATCTTGATGTCAAAGCAAGTTTTACACGCACATGAAGAGGAATTATATTTTCCGTGTCTTCACTTGATGGTACTGTCCTCGGATGACCACTTCTAAAAGTACCATAGCTATAAGGTTCTTCGCTTTCGTTGCATCGAGTCTGGTCGCTTCTGGTTGAATTTATAGCCCCACCATTAGCATAGCGCGACTGATAAAAACTTGCAATTTCGTACAGAAATGTAAACAAAAATAAACCCACGAAAGCGCCAACCAAAACACCCACACTGTCTATTTGCCATTCTTTGAATAACAACAGAACATGAGACGAAAAGAAGAAATAATTTTGCATGACGAGACTTGAAGTGTTTTCGTTGTATTTGATCCTGACAGTGTACGTCTCGTGACAACTGTTTTTCCCAGAAATTTAGTATGTTTTGTTATTGTTGGTGTTTCCACTTTCCCAAAATCTAAGTTCGATTTTCCCAATTTTCTTTTTATATCAAATAGAAATATGGTCGCACCTCCGATGGAACCTTCTCCCGAGAAATGTAGCAAGTGCATGCTATACTATCAACCAATGAAAATGCTCGCGAGTTATACATAATACACACGTTTTTGTTGTAATTGCTAAACTACAAGTTTCGGTCAATAAAGCACTGAATTATTAGAAAAACGTTGTACTCAGCCATGCCTTTAAAAAGGGAGAGGGGGACATACATTCCTTAGAAATTTGTTTCCAATATTCAGCAGTATTCCTACTATCAGTACTTAAAGATGATGTCCACTCCTGTGCGCATGTGCCAACTTTGTTTACGTTTGAACTGCTATATTTGTAAAATATGATATACTAACTGAATATCTAACACTTTTCTGGTTCGCCATGCTTGTAAATGAATATAAACTCTACGTTTCAATTCAAAAAAGTTCGAAAGATGCAACATTTGGGCAATGTTTATATTTGGGGGTCCCCATAGGTTATGAGCAGAACTGATGCGCAGAACGGAGTGGACATCATCTTGAATATTAATCCTAACTTTATAAGTACTCATATTTCTATCTCATAAATATACATGTTCAAGCTATATTAAAACCCAGAAATCAATATTTAATATCCCATTTCCAACACCGACCCTAATTATTAGAACATCGACATTAGAGAAAAACTCAAGAGGATTTTCATTGGTTGATTGCGTTACACCCACTACATACCTACATGTAAGAAAATTCTTTATATTTAAAATACTCATTAATAATTCATAAACCTTGTGGCAAATCATGTGATTCATGTCAGCCATTATATGTCACGTGGAGCGACTTTATATCTGATAAACTCATCTTCATTAGTATGATTCTTTATACTGAATTGTTCATCCTAATTAGTATGATTATACTGAATTGTTCATGCTAATTAGTATTATATATCTGATAAAACACTCCTAGTCAATCCCAAATCAGGAAATTAGCGCCCACAGAAAAACAATTATCACTTACACCTGCAGCATTACTTTGTGTACGATATTCCGTTTCATGTCACAACGAAATTACCAGTCGTGTATTAGCATGGCCTTGTTAGTATTTTATAGCTATATTTGCGTGCAATTTGATTCAGTGAACTTTTGAAAAGGTCGAAAACAAACTTTCGAAAACAAATTCTGTTGCATAATATAATGCCGGTAGGGGGAGGGGACTGCCTCCCCCCCAAGAAAAAGCGGGAAACCATGGAAAACTTCGACGTTTGAAGCAAACTTCCCGATGAACAGTGGCGTAGCGCTCATTGGGTAGGGTTAGTTCAAAAACTGAGGGCCCCCGACAGTTAGGGTCCCCATCACCCACGGCCTATCGCCGGCCCAGAAAATTAGAGAATGTAAAAAATGCAGGTTAAGAATCAATGGGGAAATGCAATAAATGCTAAATAATAAAGCCTCCATCGACAACGGTGGCTGATTTTTTAATTCTATCTCAAATAAAACAACTGTTATTCTTATTAGTTGTTACATGTGTTGGAGACATTTATTGTTATAGATCATTTTCCAGAACATTTTATAAATATTCAATATAAATATAATATCTCAGTCAAACAATGACAACAGGGGCCCCTACACCAAATATGCCAAAGGGCCCCCTGTTCCTCCATTACGCCACTGCCGATGAAGTGCCTTCGCTCGAAACGTCTCCTTGTATTTTTGAGGTAGTTGCATGCCCGTCCACCGAAGTTTTTGTCATTAATGGAAGATATTATATAATATTTGTGAAACAAAAGCAAAACAAGCACCTGTTCAAAAACAAAGCGCACTAAGTTAATAGTAAACAAAAATTCCATTACTGTTTCGCTTGTAGTGGGTTTCGCAAAGCCGCATTTTCAAATCATGAAGCCTAGAATGCGTGTCGAGTTTCTTATCGTCTTTGCTGTTTGCAGATATTTCCCGATTTCTATGTCCATAGAACTTGACTGTCACAGAGAACAGAAATTTGTCAAAGCTGAGCAAGGTATGTTGTGTTTTGTATCAAATATCTGATATTTATGTAGCGAGCACTTGCATAAATGTTGATAAATATAACTGAAATAAATTAAATATACAGTAAAAAAATTGTTTCAAATTCACCTCCTATTCTAGAAAACTAAATCTTTTTCTAAGAAATACATGTATAGTGTAAATTTTTTAAAATTAATATATTGGATTAAGAAAACGTTGATTCATGCGCTTATTGTTTTCTATTAAAATTTAGGTGATGATAGTTGATGATATATAAACTTAGATGGGCCTTAGATTTAGTGTGGCACCATGCATCAAGAATTAATAACGTCATTATTGTAGCTGATTAAATTTATAGCTTTATATTTCACAGTCCCATCCTGTATATTATATATACTATGACGCAATTACTGAAGTTATGAAAATGCCGTAAAAACTTATACATTTTTCTGTAAACCGTAATTATATGGAAAAATATTTTCACCGATTGTTTCATACATATACCATTACCATCCTCAATGCATGTCTGTCTTTCCTAACGTTTTAATTTTATCGCTAACTATTTTTCCGCTTGATTGATATTGGATTAAAATTATGAGCGATAAGAAATTTTTTTTCAAAATACAGCAATTCAACGACAAAAAAGAAAAAGAAGCAAGATGAAAACGTCATAGTTTATGGTAACAGGGCTATATAATGTGGAAAAATAAACTACCCGACTTAGTTTTTGAATTGCAAAAAACTCCCAGTGACCGCGAAAGTGTGTGGGACATTTGAGTGAACGAAGCTATATTGTGGTCAGAATATTTTATATATAAAAAATAGTATATATATATATATATATATATATATATATATATATATATATATATATATATATATATATATATATATATATATATATATATATATATATATATATATATATATATATATATATATATATATGAGCACATTTACTCAACTTTTTGAGTGAAGAAGATTCACTAATCCAAAAATGAGTCCTCATAAATGTGATTTTCCAAGTTTCCAATTTTGGAAAAAATTACCGATTGTTAAATGGTAGATATATGCAAGCCAGCATGAACAAGTATACATGTATGTTTATCAGTGTAGTGATGTTTGGGCACATGTTGTGTGCATGTGATGCTACACGTGACTGTGTGCATGTGATGCTACACGTGACTATAATGTTAAGAAACATTACATTCTTCAGCTTCCCTTCAGAGTGGTCAGAATTACTATAAAATATGAGTTATAACATCTTGTATTTTAGAACTAAATTATTGAGTTAATATTTAACGTAAAACGTTACTATATATCAATAACAATGTCATAAACAAAAGGTGCCGCGTAAACTTAATTTCAAATCACAACCTGTTAAAACCTAAACCACCGTTGTGTAAATTGAAATGGCAACATCGATGCTGATTGGTCAGGTTAATATCACCTTGGCAATGGAATAACAAACGCGCATCCGGAATAAAAAACATGTTTTTCGGCACGTTTTGGCTATTTTTCATCCCCCACCCCGTCGCCACTTTAAATGGGCAGGACCAGGGACCCTATTTCAGTTAAAGCCGGGGGCGCTATAGCACAAAGTTTCGCTACTGCTTTGTAATTAGCCTGCGAGCAGGCTACTTTGTAATCAGAAATTAATGGATTATAACCTGAGATTGCGGCAACGTAACTGTAATTCTCATTAGAAATACTAAACTCCATTGCCTTAGTTCCACAGCACGATTGTGCGTTTCGTACATGTCTATTTTTGAGAATTAAAAAAAAAATAGTACAGCAGATTTAAATACAAAAACAACCATTGTCATTTATTGACTTTAGCTATTCATTGCAGGAATTTTTTTTAATACATTTAACCTTTGCACGAATTTTTTTCTAGACTATTAGTACTTCTCTGTTTGCTTGCACGAAATTTTTTTCTCTGACGTTATGGCTGCACGAATTTATTTTTTTTCCAGGCATTTTTCTTTGCACGAATTTTTTTGGGGGAATTTTCACCCGCCCCCCCGCCCCTACCGAGATTTCTAATGGTTCGCCCCATAGTCTCCTTCGCAGACATTGTTATTGCTCCGACTCTCGCTAACGAACGTCTGAACTGAGCTGCACATTCCTTTGTTTCAGGCGCCAATCATATTTCAATGATTCATATAGAGCAAAAGCCAATCAGAAGTCTTTTATCAGTTTGTGCATTTTTGTAGATTAATATACAATAACTTAGTTAAGTTGGGACAGCCAAAACAGTTCCGAACAGTCATGTGATCGTGCTCTGTTCCATTCCATCCGTGTTCCAAGAGTACTCCGAAAAGTAAATGGAGAAGCTTCTTTCTCACTTCCAGAAATTAAGAAGTTTTGTTGTGATTAGTTGACTTGCAGGAATGGAATGTGCAGCTTAGTTCAGCAGACGTTCATAAGCGAGGGTTGGAGCAATAAGAACGTCTGCAAAGGAGGCAACGTTTGTCTTCTTTTTTCTTCCGAATTTAATTTAGTGTATGAGTATAATACCATGCGTTCTCTGGAAGAAATAAATCTTAAAATTCCCTGAATATTTTTAATTTTATTTTCAATTTTAGATTTATCAAACAAGCCTAACTAGCTTCGATTTGGTTGCTTTTTGCAAATTTCAAAAGGCTATATTTTAGCTGTATGGATTGTTTTCAATTTAAAACTCTTACACTTACATTCAATAGCAGTCAAAAAAGTTTTATTAGCCTGGTAATTCATAAAATAATGCAAAATTGTGGCAGCCAGTTTTCGAATCGTTAAGACTCACGCCAAAATACTTATTGTTTTTTTTTTAAACACAAGGTAACGTCAGCCAAAACAAGCAGAACATGCATGTTAGCAACGCGTGTAACTACATTCTTGTTTTTTTCTTCTTCTGCAGATGGTCTACCGGCTGTAAATGCAATTCAAGTGATGACGACATCAAATGTAGAATTTTGCACTATAAAATGCTTGGACAATTCTGGCTGTAAATCTATCGTTTATTTATTGTCAAACTCAGACGATAACTGCCTGTTAAGCGATGAGATCAACGGAGCACAGTCAAGCAACGCATCAGTTACGTATATCAAGACGTCTCAAGTGACATCGGTAAGATGAGATTTAACTACAGTAAAGCCCAGCATAAAAGAACCAGTGAATTTGGACTTCAGGCTGAAACGGTTCTTAACTGGTTCTTATTTCCAGTAAAAACAATTGTTCCTGGTTTAGAGATTTCAACCTTTTATTGTATACAATTGAACTAGTTTTGATAAAATAAATGCACAATGTTTCATGCTAGCAACAATAATTCATGCTAGCAAGATTACAGTATTTTGTTTTCTTCCTAGTACTTGCTAACTTATTCAGCTAAAAGTTTAATAAGGTTTTTGAGTACCAGTTAACTGAGGTGGTCCTTCTGAGGTGGTTCTTCCGAAATTTCAGGCTGGGCATGGCTCTTAACCCACTGGTTATTTTCCCACTGGTTTTTTTATGCGGGGCTTTACTATATACCTGGCAAAGACTGCAATATCCAGCTGGATGCAATAAATCAATTTTTTACCTGTACCTCACTGGTACTTTAATCGGTCATTACTGCCGTGTGCTTGAGGTATTCACTGAGGAACCTATTTTCATCAGTCCAGTTTCATGCAAAGACATAATGGAAATGTTGGATTTAGGGGCGGACCATTATAAAGTGATGGCGGAGAGGGGGAGGGGAAGATTTTCAACTTGCAATTTTTTTCTTGGATTTTTTCTTTGTGGGAATCCACCCCCCCCCCCCTGCCGCTTCCTACGGTTTTGAATACTTTGCAAAGTTTGTTGGCCGGCAATGCCATACCAACAAAAAATCCCAGAAGTACCAGACCCTGAACTATATCTGAAGGTGAACTTGCCCAAACACATATTCTGTTTTTTTACCACATGAGATCAAATGTGAACGGCGATAATGGTTATTTATTGTTAATGTTGCAAGATATAGTGTGCACAAACCTTCATTGACAAGCATTTCAAAATTTTGGTATGTCAAATAAGTTGAACAACTTGTTTAAAAGCCAAAATGTATATGTATAATGTAATCGTTTACAAGACTTATAGGAGAAAAATTGATCTATTTTAGACAGGGACTCGCCATGGACCCGTCTTGATATTGCGGAGTGTTACTTTCGAAAAACAGATTTGAAAAATACGCCGTTAAAGAAAATATTTAAGCATTATTGGTGTATGATGTTGGGCAAGCATTGTTGGTTCTGCATGAACGTAATGGACCATTTGCATTTATAGACTACAGTTTGATCTCAACAAGTCTAGATAAATATTTCATCACAGCTTTAAAGAGCATCACAAAGTTAGTAATATTCCAAAGTTTCGTTGCGAAATGTTGTAAAATGCGGGTAATATAGCCATAGGCGTACCGGGCGGGGGCGTTTGGGCAGTCGGGCAATATTCGATCAACAGTCGAATGAGTTAAGTCAATTTTTTCGAAAATGTGACTTTTCGAAAATTTGTGTTATGTTCCGAAAAATATTGGTTGTCCGGAAAAGTTTTGACCCCTAAAATGGTACACTGACCGAAATTTTTTTGGCGACGGGGGGGAGGGGGGGAGGTCGCCAAAATAATTTTTCCGGAAAAAATTTTTTGGTACTAGTCGGGCAAAATCCCGAAAAGTCGGGCAATTTTCTTTCCGCCCCCCTAAATTTTTCCTTCCGGTACGCCCATGAATATAGCCTTGCAAAGTTTGCCATTTTACAGTCATTTTCTATTACCAACGGGAAATTGACAAACCCAAGGGTATTGGGCTGTCAATTTCCCCCGCGAAATGCAAAATGACTGAAAAAAACGGCAAACTTGGAAAGGCTATATACATATATTATCCGCATTTTACAACATTTCGCAACGAAACTTTGGAATATTACTAATTTTGTGATGCTCTTTCAAGCTGTGATGAAATTTTTATCTAGACTTGTTGAGATCAAAATTTAGTCTATAATGCAAATGATCCATTGGGACCTTATAATTTTAATTATTTTAATTCAGGTCTGTCAAACCAATATTTGCGAGCATGGTTCAACTTGCACTGATGTATGTACTCCGCCATATTATCACTGCACTTGTCTACCTTTGTATTTTGAAGGAGAGCGTTGTGAACAAAATTCAAGTAAGTATACTTCAACACTAGATTGGTAGAATGAGCCAGACTCTCCGCTTCCGCTCCCCGGCCCTCTCAAACACGGGAAGCGGAAATACAGGGTGTATAAAAAAAAACTGAACAGATTTGAAATTGCTCTCAATTTCGCAAAACACCTATTTGTATCCGGTTTTTTATATATATATAGCTTCTTTGGGTACTTATAATGTAGAGTAATGAAAAGAATTTCTCAAACTCAAATTGTGTGAACCAGGGGGGGGTGTCTTTTCCAACAAACTAAAAATGACTTGCGCACAAAATTTAAAAGCTGTAATCATATCTTGAGTTAATACATGGAAAATTTGTTGGGTTTTTAATTACTGTACAAAATTTCAGAAATTTTGTACAGCAATTATAAACCCGACAAATTTTCCATCTATTAACTCAAAATATGATTACAACTTTTAAATTTTGTGCGCGAGCCATTTTTAGTTTGTTGGAAAAGACACCCCCCCCCCAAGTTCACAAAATTTGAGTTCGAGAAATTCTTTTCATTATTCTACATTATAAGTACCCAAAGAAGCTATATATATATAAAAAAAACGGATACAAATAGGTGTTTTGCGAAATTGAGAGCAATTTCAAATCTTTTCAGTTTTTTTTTATACACCCTGTAGAGAGCCTGGTTTGCGAGATTTCGTATACATACTGCAATGCCGTTGCAAGCATGGTACCAGTTTCTGGCAATCTCAGGAGAAATAGATCAGCATCTGTCGTAACCTGCACGAGTTTCCTATGACGTCAAAAATTAGAAAAAGAAATTCAAAGTTGTGGTCATATGATGCGAAGCATTGCAACGCAATTTGTGACATTATATTACGAAAGTCACCGAACTGTGGAATCGCATCAAAAATTCGTATATCGACCACTCCCACAAACGTCTACGACCACGCCTACATTCGACTACATAGTTTTGCATGTTTACAATTCTAATTTTGAACAGCCAATCAGGTTCTTGGTAATTGGCTGTTTAAAATTAGAATTGTAAACGTGCAAAACTATGTAGGCGCGGTCGTAGACGTTTGTGGGAGTGGTCGATATACGAATTTTTTATGCGATTCCACAGTTCGGTGACTTTCGTAATATGTAAAGTAGTCGCAGAAAAATTGCAGACATAGCCCATAGTTTAACCAATGTCGTCATTTTTATCCATTTATTTCGTTTCCATCCCTTGAAAATATATATTATGTCGGCAAAGTAGAATAAAAGCAATGTTACATTTCGCTGTGACAAATAGTGTTTATATTTAAAATACTTATTAAAAATTCATAAACCTTGTGGCAAATCATGTCAGCCATAATATGTCACGTGGACTGACTTTATATCTGATAAAATTCATCTTGTTAGTATTCTTTATATGATTCTTCATCTTAATTAGTATGATTATATAATTGTTCATCCTAATTAGTATTCTTTTGTAGTCGTATTTTAAGCTATTCAAAACACTCGAACTCGCGTTTTATCATATCTAAAACGCCCGGCTGCGCCTCGCGTTTTTAAATATGATAAAATTACACTTCTTCCCGTGTTTTAAATAGTACTTAAAAAGGACGTTTACACTATGCAAATATTGCTTGTTGTAACACGACTTGATCATCCAGGGCACGAAAGGATTCAAATGCATTATATTAGCATTCGGGACAAATTTAAACCCTTATTACAACCACAGAGAAGGGATATACAGAAAGGAAACAGACACCTCGATAACCTGAATTTTTGTGTCACGCGTTCCACGCAGGTTCCACGCGCCACGCAAAATCTTCCAGCCAGACCGTCGCTGAAATTTCATAGCTAAAGATAGGGAAAACGCCGTTCAAAAGGTGAAAATCGATTTTTTTTTAAAAAATGAGATACTCATGGACGTTTTGTTCAATAAATTATTGTAGAATAACGGTAAGCGATCACTTTTATTTATTTCTTTTTATTAAAAGTGTCAACATAACATTTTATTTTGCAAAAGTTTGTTTATTCCCCTACCTACTCCTTATTACAATCGTGAAAAGCACTGGCTGGAGTTTCAGATACTCATATATAAAAAACAAAGCACCAAATGATATAAATTCCTCAAAATATAACTCTTGCATAAAAACAAAACAAAACATGAGTACTTCTATAATATGTATAGTTTTTTCCTCTGCATGGTCAAAATTTAATAAAATAGTGAATTAATATAATTTTCTATAGTTAATAGACTGATTATATCGGCGTGACACAATTTGCCGCTTGTTTCCACTCTATACTATGTCTTCTCTGTGTTACAACTGACCAAGTTTGTAACAACACTGTTGACAACTTGTTCTTTGGGTGCAGCACGACCTTGTTCAAGCCTGTCAACCGAGAACAGGTTGTTCGGACTCACGCATGTAGTGAGATTTTAGTGTTGTCACTTCAACTAACTTTACAATTTTCTAGAATGTGAGAAAATGTCGCCCTGCCAAAACTCGGGCACGTGTTCTCCAAGTCAAGTAAATCCGTTTTATACATGCAGCTGCCCAACCTATTTCACTGGAACTAACTGTGAGATCAACACAAGTAAGTGAGAAGTTAGTTTTTACTACTAGCGCGCTTTTGAAGAAGATGTTTTAGGGACACGTAGAATAAATTCTCTGATTTTCATCATCGCCCAACGGCCCAACTATATCACTGGAAAGTTTTTCAAAATCCTTACTATGGCAATAATAAGGATCTTGGTTGAAAATAATGTGGGAATCCAATTTTCATAGTAATTGCAATTTCCATTCTATGGATATAGTATGGATTTAATGATGCAATGGATTTAATAACTCAAATTCCATAGCATAAATTTCACCATTTCTCACAGTGTATTTTAAAAGCCGCATGAATATTTTTTTTCATATTGTTATAGTCCATTTTCCAATATTTTATTAATTCGGTTTTTTTTAAACGAAACGCTATTTTCCACTACGCGGAATTTTCAGTGCGGAGTGGAAATTCTCCGTGTCTTGTGATTTCTCGGGTAGAAAAGACAAAGAGAAATTCGGTCCGCGCGGAAAAATTCCGCCTGTAGAAAACGGCATTAAACTGCCAACTTTAACTGACAAACAAAACAAACTCGAAATAAGTTCTTTGCATGTTTGCACGGCGAAAAATATAATAGTTTTGTTTGTGGAAACACCACGTAAATTTATTACTGCAAAGCTTTGGATCCGTAAGCCCATATTAAGGCCGTTTTCCACTAGGCGAATTTGTTCGCGCGACGCGAAGCGAAAACCGAAATCCGGCAACGTGATTGGTCGGCGAAAAAATTCGCGGCGAAAAAGTAGGATCGCTTCCTACTTTTTATCTGTTCGCGCGAAAAAATTCGCCTAGTGGAAAACGGCCTTTAAGCCCGTTCTCCACTACGCGAATTTGCTCGCGCGACGCGAAGCGAAAACCGAAATCCGGCAACGTGATTGGTCGGCGAAAAAATTCGCGGCGAAAAAGTAGGATCGCTTCCTACTTTTTATCTGTTCGCGCGAATAAATTCGCCTAGTGGAGAACGGGCTTTAGACAGCTTAAGATCTACGACGTCGACGTCAGCTAGGACGTCAGGGCTATGCAGAGGACTGGGACTAGGATGTCGTCCTAATGTAGTCCCAGTTCTCTGCTTAGCCCTGACGTCTTAGCTGGCGTCGACGTCGTAGATCTTAAGCTGTCTATTATTAGCACTGATGAAGATCCGGGCTTACGGATCGAAAGCTTTGCACTAATAAATTTACGTGGTGTTTCCACAAACAAAACTATTATTAAAACAAACTCGAACTAGAAATTTCATTGCATTTTTGTTCGTGCAGATGACAAAAATGTGTAATGAAATATGTTTATTTCGATTTGTAAGAGTCTCACTTCAGACACCACAATGAATTACTATACTGATAAATTATTGTTTATTTATTGAGGAATTTATTTTATGTGGCCTAAGCATATAACCATGTCAGTAACAGTCTCAACTGTTTTGTAGCTCCTCGTCAAATGTAACATTAATTAATTATGTATCATTATTACATTCATGTTGATTATGTTATTTGTCTCTCAATCTACAGGATGCTACAACAGCCCGTGTTATAACGGAGGACATTGTTATACCAAGTCTGCCTATCCATATTTTGATTGCTCGTGTCCAGGGCCGTTCAGTGGTTCTACATGCGCTATAAATACAAGTACGTTATAGTTTTATATTTCTTAATTTATACATGCAGTCAGAACATGTGAGAATATATTACGAATTTGAACCTGGGACATAAATTACAAAACCAATAGAAATTCCGCAAACAATTTTATTTCTAATTTCAGTGTATTTTATTCAAATACCAATAATTCAGGTCATAAGCATGTGGAAATAAGCTGACTTCGCGCACACTAGCCAACACCGTGGTCTTTCGAGCCGGATTTAAACTAGAAAAGCAATTGCAACCCTGCCATGCAGCAATTACGATAAAGAATGATTTCACACAATATTACTACGCGATACAGTTGATTCTTCGAATCGGATTTTGAAAAAGAAAGATTACTCTAGCGCCCAATTTAATTCGCCAGGCCCGCCTTTCAGGTGTTCCATGAAGAGCTAACCGTCTGTCATGCAAGCCAACTCAGGCGTGTCATTGCATAATAATTAAGCGCAAAACGTTCCTAAATCCGGCTCAACTGAAAAACACTGTGCTGTCCCAAATTCATACAAAGTGTTGTGTTCTCTTCCTCAAAATTGGACTTGCGGTTCGATTGTATTGCTTGAACATGCCTGAAGTCGGTGCTGTACCTTCAGCGCTAGCAATAATCCTGTACAATTCGTACACGTATCAAAAGCAAAATAAATTTAATTTAGATGGATTTAAATTTAGACTCGTTTCAGACAATCCTGGACAAAACATCCGCGACACTTCTAATTATTTGATAAAATTTTCTCACAAGTTTAGGAAAACCTCCCCTTTCCTCACAAGTTTAGAAAAACCTCCCCCTTACCCTCACCATTCATTGTCGATTACATTCCCAGAATACGGATAAAGCAACTGTAATACGTCCAACATTGTATTTTTGTTGGAGGGGGGATGCAGAATGCACCGCCTTTCTCACTTTCAGTAACAAATGATGAAATGACTATGTCTTCGTTTACTACAATTACTAGCGATTGACCAGTTAGCGATTGACCAGCAAATGACTTTCAAACAAGACATATACAACAAACGTCAGCAAATAAACTTTACTCTTTTCTGTTATGTCTTGTTTGAAAGTGATCTGCCAGGCCTTTGTATTTGTCTTTAAACAAATCATAATTATCTTTCATTCCAGGATGTAACGCCAACCCCTGTCAACATGGGGGTACGTGCTATACTCAAAATCACCATCCATATTTCATATGTGCATGTCCAACTGGTCGCTGGGGAGATGTCTGTGAAAAAAGTAGGACATTTGTTGTATGTTTGCAGTTTCATTTGAATAGGTTAGATTAAGTCCAGACGCAGTGCTGTAAGTAAATGTAGCAGAAATTATTTCGACAAAGTACAGTGCCAACATTAGTTAAAGGGTATGAGCAACAAAACATTTTATTGCTTCATCTGAAAGAGCATGAAAAAAAAGCCAATTGGCCGTTTAATGCTCTATTCTATCACATCCGGTTCCGAAGTTATACGCAAAAATGTGCAAAATATAAATTGCTGATTCAGCACAACGTGTGACCTCATTAGTTGGGTAAGTATGTTTATTGAATAGTAAACTAAAGCATAGCTAAGTTATTATTGGCTCAAATCAAATGAAATTTTGCATACATATAGTACATGACGAGACGCATGGGAATATACTGCTAATTTTGTTGTCAAGGCAACACAATCGTTCACAGGCCCCTTACACTGATTTTGAATAACTAGTTGCATTTATCTATGTGTATGTCATTTTCGAATTATTATCATGCAAGTAAACGTTTGGCATACATAGGTATGTACACATACTTCTGATATTATTTTATTCTTATAAGTATCATGAATAAAGCTGTTTTATAAAATTGGCGCAAGGGGACTGGGAACGACATTGTTACCTAGGCAACAAAATTAGAAGTATTTTTCAATGCATCCCATCATGTACAATGAGTATGCAAAATTTCATTTGATTTGGGCCCATAATAACTGAGCTATGCTTCAATTTAGTATTCATTAAACATACTTACCCAACTAATGACGTCACACGTTGTGCTGAACCAGCAACTTATATTTTGCACATTTTTGCGTATTTCGGAACTAGATGTCGGCTTATTTTTTTCATGCTCTTTCAAATGAAACAATAAAATTTTTTGTTGCTCATACCCGTTAAGTTTAACAGAACTGAAATGTTTTGAAACTAGTTAAACCTGGCTGAAAATGATAACGCGTTACTTTTCTAAAATGAAATTGAATTAAGAACAAAAAATCGTGAAAAACTTCGTAACTATTTACGCTTTTTTGTGTAACTTTTACTGGTATGCAGTTCCTTTTTTGAGAATAAAACTGTTACCGTAACTAGTCCCAAAAATAAATTAAGTCACTTTTACAGCCATGTTTAGATGTGAATGTGCATTTGGTTATCAAGGATAAGTTTGTAATAAACATGAGTGCGAGACTATGTTGTTTGTTTTACATTGAAAACTTTTTTTCTTTAGATTTATTGGCGTGGTGAAGAGCTAAAGAGACTAAAATCAGGACAACTTGCTTACTTGCACATTTTGTTAATTTTGGTTTGTTTAAATTTGTGAACCGTTTATAAAAGTTATATTTTTCACTGCACATTCACCTAGAGCAGGTGCCGCAGTTTCGAAGACGAACTTAACTCTGTGAATTCCAGGAGAGAGGCAAAGCAAGGATCGTAGCCTACGTCATTCTATGAGTTCGAGTCTATCACGTGAGGTGCCTGGTGTCGAGACTGTCAGAGCAGTATTACCCAAAACAAAATTTAATTAGATTGCGCATCCGATTAAGATTGTTACGCGCGCATGCAATGTAAACACGTGCACGGTGCACTTGAATACAAATATTAAATCAAATAAAAACCATGAATATTATTTTGAAAGAGTTTTTATGCGAGCTTTTGATGTGCGAACTTAAATTGTATTAGGCAACGTTTACACTACACCGGCTAGCTTTCCGTAGCGGCGCGAAACGGGTTTTTTTTAATTACATGCAAGATGGTTAAGGTAATTAATTCCGCAGTAATTGTCTCCGAAATGAGAGTGTGCCGTGATCATGAAATCTCCCAGGCATGGAGTTTATGATATATTTAAAGTAAAATCACACAAAAAAGTCGGGGTTACCGAACTCGTTAAGAAGACATGACAATCACAATATACCACCCAGGTGATCTGAAAACACGGAAAAGTACTGGCACTAGCTGTCAAATAGAAATCCATTTTTCGATCCAAACTACAAAATTTCTCCTGAAATATGATTTACTTTGTTTCCAAATTTCTAGTAGACTTAAAATTTTCTTTACTAAACATGATTACTAAATTTCAACAAGTTTCATAAAGGAAAATAAAAGATATAAGCGATTAAAAACAGCAAAATGGATTTTTATTCGGTACCTAATTCCAGGCCTTTTACTCACGGTCAGATCAGCTAGACCTTTACCCATTTCCTTTACCCCAATATGGCGCCATCTTGACGCTCATTACGAAAGAGATTATTTCGCTGGCCTCAAAGTGACAAAACGTAACAAGGCAACGGTTTTACTAACACTAACCCTACTCCAAACACCAACTCTAACCCTAACCCTAATCCTTACCCTAACCTAACCCTACTCCAAATTTGTTTCTAAATCAATCTTGAAGAGAAAAGTTTTGACGAAATGTCATTCTGAGGTCAGCGAAATAGTTGATGCCGCTCATTACGAGTAACAGCAAAATCACAACAGCCCGATATTTATTGACGTTTTTAGCGCGGATTTTGCTTTAGTAAACCTATCTTGTAATTATTTTTGAAAAAAATAGTGTGTTTTGAGAAAAATGAAACTACTAAGGCCCGGTTTAGACGGCGAACTTTTCATGCGCCGAATCTAATTGTCGTAGATACGGCAAAATATCGGAAACTGATTTAGACGTCGAACTTAATTGTGCCGTACCAAATTGCGAGGACACTATATTGGACATATTAACAATGCAAATATTTGATAATCATATTATAATGTTAAAAAATAATTATGCATTAGGTTCGGCACATGAAAAGCACGGCGTCTAAATCAATGTCGAACCTGAGTCGCATATACGACTTGTCTTGTCGCATCTTCGAGTCGTGTCGAACTTAATCAAAACCTGCCGAACTTAACTGATTTAGACGCCGCTCCAGCGTCGCACTAAATTCTTGCATTAGATTCGGCGCATGAAAAGTTCGCCGTCTAAACTGAGCCTAACATGTACAATTCTGATCCACAAATGTCATTTCCACATTTCTTTACATATGTTTCTTTGAGAGCATGCATTGATAAACGATTTTTTTCAAGATCCAGAAATGATTTTTCTTTTAATTTCGGATATGAAATGTAAAATGCATTAAAGAAATAAATTGTCAGTATACTACAGACACAGGAACCCTAGCTACACTTTTGTATGCCTTTTTTGAAAACATTGATTTTAACGTAATTCTTTGCACCAAAAATGTAACCAAAGATGTTTTCATATAACATAAAATTGTCATAAAATGATTTTTAAAAAAAATACGTATAATGGATGAAATTATAAGTTATAAGATGTGCGCAGTGAAAGTGCGCAATGCACAACTGCGGTATTACCTTAATCTAATATTAACAATCGAGTTCGGTTTGACCACTGACCTGGATGGGTTTGGCACATGAGTGGAACGGCGTTTGAAACAATGTCGACACTCCAATTCCGTCACAAAATGTGATATGCTCTACTGAACTTGTGCGGAACTTTTACTCCTCCAATTCTCCCATAGTTAACTAATTCATTATTTATTAACATTATTTATTCTCATATTATAAACGACATTAGCTCATGACTAGATTGAAACCGCTTTTGAAATGTATAAATTGCAATCTGCGACTGTTCATCATTAGATGCAAACAACGGTAATTCCCAGGACTAAAACCCCGGTGGTATGACCTAGGTACTAATACCCGCCAACAACAAAAAGAAAATATGGCGGATGGCAAGGAGAGTGTGCAAAATTTATTTCCAAATCTTTCCACTTTAAAATGGCTTGTTATCATTATTATCTTGTTAATACTTGCCAAGAAGTTTGCAACGACAAGACGGCGTCGTTTTAAGAAAAAACTGAGCGGTAGAGTGGTAATAATTACGGGATCAAATAGCGGCATTGGCTTTGCAACAGCCGCCGATTTTGCTAAAAGAAATGCTAAGGTTATATTGGCATGTCGGGATAAAGTAAAAGGACAAAGAGCTGCGAGTAGGATACAGAAAATATCTAAGAATACCAATGTAGTTTTTAAGCAGTTAGATCTGGCATCGTTGGCCTCAGTAAGACAGTTTTGTCGAACGATTTTGACTAGTGAATCGAGGTTGGATATCTTAATAAATAATGCAGGTTTAATGGCTTGTCCTCTAGAGAGGACTGAGGACGGTTTTGAAATGCAATTTGGTGTAAACTATTTAGGCCATTTCCTTCTTAGTAATCTCTTGGTAAACCTTGTGAAGAAATCTCAGGGAAAAATAATTAATGTAACATCATACATGTACAAATTGGGTCGGATTAATTTGGATGATTTAAATAGTGTACAAACTTATACTCCTTGGAAGGCTTACTATCAAAGCAAGTTAGCAGTTGTGTTAATCACTAAGGAACTAAGCAGACGATTGGCTGATTCAAAAGTAACGGTGAACGCAGTACACCCTGGGATGGTTGCGACGAACCTCTATCGGCATACTATATTCAAGTTGCCGGGCTTGTGGTACGTATTGTCGCCGATTACATGGCTCATGTGGAAATCTGTGGATGACGCCGCATCGTCAATCGTCCACCTTGCCGTGTCGGACAGCATTGAAGATGTGACTGGGGAGTATTTTTCAAATTACAAAGTGCAACAACTTGAATCACATGCACTTGACGAGGGCGTGGCAAAAAAGTTGTGGGACACTAGTATAGATTTAGTTAGTCTGAAAAACCCTCAAATTTAATTCATATATATGGACTTATTTATCAGTAAAAATGATAACTATTTATTAAATATGTTGTAATTTATTTAGGCAAGTTGAGCAAGCAATAGTATGTAATAAAGTTTGTTTTGCCTTTCAAAAGCATATAGTTTTTTATTGTTAAAAGTCCATAAAGAAAGGAAGCAAAAATGACCCAATTTGTTGTGTGGGAGAGGGAACATTTGTCAATATGCATCTACCCACAAACAGCTAAGTTCAGGAGAAGCAATGTGATGTTTGCTATAAGGCTGACTTTATGCATAGGCATACGAAATGGGGGGAAACAAAGCAGCCCTGTACACCTATGTCCATTGACTTTATGTAAAGACGTGACATCACCCCTAGCTGGGACCACAAATTATTCATGGCATGAAGAATTTCTTTGTTTGAAGGCGCCGTTGGTCGTAGATTTTTTTAAAATTTCGTAGATGTTTAAAAACTTTGAAGATTTTTTAAAGTTCAAAACGTGACATACGCGATGTATTTTCTGATCAAATGAAGGGTAACCAAGGTTTCACAGCGGGATAGATATGGGATATTTATAACACGTGAAGCGCTAGAATTTCAAATCACAGCGGTGGTGGTCCTGCTCAAATACACATTATTACATTGCCATTCCACCACTACGCAAATATCGTTTGCCATTTTCAGAGGTCGGCAATATTGTGCCTCATAATTTGGAAAATAACAGTGGTTCTTGGTGCAGGATAATATACTCTAATCTAGTCTGCCTTGTCCAGTGGTTGAATAGAGGCTGTCCACTAGCGGTCTTTAAAAAAAATCCTACATCAAAACAAAGCTCAATCCTACATCATTGCTAGCTCGCAATTATGCTGAAGAACAACGTACTGATTTTTGCCGAGAATGTGGTGTTGCCCAAAGGCGAAGTCCGAGAGGGTCCATTCTACGTGGTTATTAAAAGTGGTATTATTACAAAGATTTCTAAAGCGGAGTCAACGCTCAGTACTGTATCGCAGTGTGATCGATGTGATGCTGTCGCTTGCCACCTATTGGCCCCTGGTTTTGTCGATATCCATAACCACGGCCTAGGTAAGTGTAGGCTGCTTGGTATGTCAGTGTGGGTCGTATTCTACAGGCTCTACATTTACCTAATGTGGTTTGTGTCTAAACTACAACTTATAAAAGTCTATAAAAAACTTCCACAAAGGTTGGTAGCCTATATTGACACCACTTAGACCTCTTGACAAACTGTTTTAAATTCAGATAGTTCCGGCCAAAAACTCGCGAAATATATTTTGATTATACCACCGCGATCGCTCAATTCTCCGTGCGCCAAATTTATGCATATAAAAATTTTATAGCCAACTTACACATATTGACATGCAACTTTCGTGTGGGCACAAAAATGAAGTTCGTAAATTGCACAGGGTATTTAATGACATATCAAATTCTCCTAATTAGTGTTTTGATAGTTGTTAATTTCATTAAATTCAAAATTATTGCATGCTCTAATGCCATTATATTGTTCTCGTATTTTGCATTGCTCGCGCTAAGGTTTGAGTAAGTAATTTTCTAGTTATTTCAGTTACAGATGCCAAGCAACTATAAAGTTCTGCAAATATTATGTTGTAAATTCCTGGGCGAGGACCTGCGCAATTTGAGATGGAAGATAATATACCCGGAAGACCTTCGACCTAAAGACGCCAAAACAAGTTTTTCAAGTGGTTCTGAAAATTTAGAATATTTTTTTCCGAAAAAGTTTATAATCTTTCACCCGACTAAATTTAATGTAAGAAATCCTGTCTAAACCATGGGTTTCATCGCTTGCATGATGGCCATTACTTTTTTTATCTTGAGTGAAGCACGAGCAGAGAACGTGGACATTTCGAGTGAAGCACGACCAGAGAACGTGGATAAACGTGCGCTTGCATTCGTCGCACAGCAGGGAGCCTAGGATATTTAATACTAAACTTTGACCAAACTGGATTAACATGCCTAGACGTGATATAGCCTATGTCATAACCTAGCCTAGCCCTAGACACTAACACTTGATGATTTCTAAGAACTTATAACTATAGTTACCTTTACTAAAGCTGTATTTTTAAAATAGCAAAATATTTTACTTTGGCGCGCAAATTACATGGAATAAGGTGTAGCTACATACACCCAGGATGCATTCCACGTAATACAATACAATACAATACGGGGCTCTGCATTATCTGATGCGATCACGTGGTGGATTTTTATTTAGTGTAGGTTTAATAACGTGGGCTGCATGACGAGCTTCAAGTTCCAAATATTTGTAGAGTTTTCTTCCTCGAGAAACATTTTGTTCACGTGAAGTAACCTCACATGATTCAATGATCTTCACCCTAATTATGATTGCTCGACAGGATCATCCCATGAGCTGATCACGTGTCCATGTGTGGGACAAGCAACGTGAGTTAAATGAGAGCTTTTTTCAATTTTTGGTTTACCAAATGACGTCAAGTCACTCATAACCTTCACGTAGAAGTGTTTTTAAACTTTTCCGGTAGACGCATGTTCGCACTGCTTGTTGACAACTTGCTACAAGGTTGTTGAGCTAAACAGACTTGTTACAAGTTGTTCCAACAATTTGGTATCGACTATCGTCCTGCAATTCAACAATTTGTCAACAAGTTGTGAGTGACAACCTTGTAGCAAGCTGATAAAATAACAGCATTGTTACAACTTGTTGACAAGCTTGCCACAAGCCTGTTGCGACCACATCTTGTTGACAAGTTGTGAGATTTTTACGTGTGTAGTTCAGATACAAACATACAGATGCTGTCGACAAGTTGTGTTCGCACTGCTTGTTCCTATAGTTGTTCTAACAAGTTTGGAACAAGCTGTTAACAACTTGTGACAAGCTTGATGGCATTATCAGACTTGTTACAAGGTTGTTCTGACAAGTCTGATACACTGATATAAAAGAATGTTACAAGGTTGATGACACAAGGTTGTAACAATATTGTTATAAGATAACTGTATCGGACTTGTTGGAACAACCTTGCAACAAGTCTGATAATATCAACAAGGCTGTTACAAGTTGTTAACAGCTTGTTCCAAACTTGTTGACAACTTGGGACAAGCAGTGCGAAGACAACTTGTTGACAACTTGTTGGCAGACTTGCTGCAAGATGCGAGACTTTTGCGTGTGTATCTTAAGTGTTCACGTGTCAGATTTGTCAAGGTGAATGTCACGAGTCATTTTTATCCACAAGCAGCACGTACTTTGTTCACGTGAAATACCAACATGCAAATTTAACTGGCATATCACTAATCATACACATGTCATTCAACTCCGTGAATCTCACTCATATTTGGTGTTGTACTCTGTCTAACAAAACTTTTTTCGTCAAAGTCGCATTCTAGTGAGAGGTTATTTGTAATTCGAAGGTGCGTCTACAGATATTAACCAATCAGCTTTCGTGAAACGTTGGTGTAAGCCAATCAATGCGTATCTGCTAGTTTAAAAGTTATTTTCTTATTACAAAATTGCCTTTTGTTGCAGGTGGTGGTGAAGATGTACTCGAATACTGGAAGACACCAGGTAAGATGATGGCAACTATAACGGTTAGTCTCATTTAGACTGATTTCGTATTTCTACGAAATAGCCATACCAGAAGTTCATTAAACGACATTCTTCATTGCACCAGTTAACCAGTAGTAGGAATTACTAGGAAGGAATAGCCCAGCGGGCAAAATGACGTTTATCCAACGTTGAATCAACGTTGGAAATGACCTTCCAGACGTTGGATAGACGTTGAAAAAGGGTTGACTATGCAAATTGGATCGACGTTACTGTTTCGACGTTGAAACAACGTTGAAATTA
>CACRXK020003795.1:7550-34532 GCA_902702795.2 Paramuricea clavata | reverse complement strand
CACACACACACACACACACACACACACACACACACACACACACACTTAAGACCATGTTACACGGTGCAATTTTCCTTGCAACTTGCAATGCAATTCTACTCTTGAGAGATGTTAATTAGTGAAATCAGTGAAGAATTTTCGATATGTTGAGAAAACATCAGCGGAGTGTAATGAAGACTCGTATTTGGCAATTTTACATCTCTCAAGAGTAGAATTGCATTGCAAGTTGCAAGAAAAATTGCACCGTGTAACATGGCCTTTAGTAGTCAAAAAATTTCGCATGGCCCTCCAAATATCTTCCGCCCCTTCCCCGCCAACAATAATGATTGCCACTATTTCGAACGTGTTCAGCAGCAAATCGAATCGGATATACCTAAGATTTACTACTTTGTATGAATGTCGCACAATGTATTCCATGTTTCTGCGTTCCGCGTGGGTTTGTAGTGACAGAGACGTCGCACACTTTATAAGCACTCTAATATAGAGCATAATCATTTAATGTTGTTGTCCTCGATCAGTAGGCCAGAATTGGTATTTCTACGCCAGACTGAGTGAGCTCTATTAGTACAAAGTTTTCATTTGCTACTGCAAACAACTTTGACAAGGTCAGCGGCAATATATTTAAGTTCATCAAAATTGGACGTGTAAAAATCGCTAGGACTTGACGCGATATTCCGAAGAACATGTTTAAATTCACCCGCGTGCTTTGAGTTTGGGATGTATACAGTCACAATATGAACTCCTCGTTGTTTTAATTTGGCCGCGTTTTCTAGGGCCTGAGTCTGGTCATGCGCACCGCCGTCAGCCACCAGGATAACTACGTCACTCGCCTGTGCTCTGTCACCATGGTTACCTGTGAATATCTAAACAAACAGAAGAATAAATGTTAAATTGCGAAGCTCTGAGTTGAAAACAACGTTATAACTCTATCTGCTAATATAATACATAGAGGATATTATACGGCTGCGCGAAGATATGACTTTTATCTTCGAGTGGTAAAAACAATATTTTACGAACCAGCGCAGCGAGTAAAATATTCGTAAAATATTGTTTTTAACACGAGAAGATAAGTCATATCTTCAAGCCACCGTGTAATGTTCTGTTTATTATATAGTCCCAAGCAAAAAATTGTGAAATTTCACGCTCAAAAGCAAATTGGAAAAAGTCGCGTGATCGATATCTTCACTAGTGAAGATATCGAAAATATCTCACTGCAAGTTTTTCAGTATCTCACTCTCTACTATATAATAAAAGAGTATCTAGATTATGAACCAACTGCACGCACAAAAATCTCGCAGATTGTCAACAAGATATGTTCGCACTACTTCTTCCCAGTTGTTGACAAGTCTGATACAAGCTTGTTGCCTGGTTGTTATCATTTTAACAAGGTTGATAATGCCAACCGACTCACAACAATTTGTTCCAAGAAAATTGTTCCGTACGATATCGTCTGCACGTAACGAGTTGTTAACAAGTTGATGACAACAAGCTCGTAGCAACTTCTGTGTTAGTGTTGCTGGAACAACTTCTGTTATCGTCATCAACCTTGTAACAAGGTGATAACAACTTGTTCCAGACTTGTCCCAACAACTGGGAACAAGCAGTGAGAACACATCCTGGTATCGGCTTGACAGCAACCTTGTTACAACTTGTTTGCAGATCTTTAACAACTTGCGCTTTCTAACGTGTGTAGACATGGTCCAAATATTTTTTGTAGATGAGTGTAAGTAACTAACAACAGTGCCAAATTTAGAATGGGAACTCAGTTTCTTGAATTTTACTCTTCTCGAAATGTAGCACCCTGCATGAAGTAGCCATGGAAATTGGGACAACTCAAATACTTAATTTAACTGCTCAACACTGGTAAAATATTTTCCATACCATATCATTGGCGAGCCCCAAAGCATATCCTGTCATGGTCTTCAGTCCGGCATGATACGCCATTTTACTGATTGCTCTGCCAATTTGCCTCGGTTCATAAAACCGATCAAAGCCAAATTCAGGCTTCGTCTTGGCTTTTTCGCTGAACTGCATCAGCGCAACCCGATTGTTTTCTTTCCCGACGTGCAGTTCCAATACCAGTTTTTGCAAGAATGCCTTGACCTTCTTAATATTTCGATGGCCAACGCTCGAGGAGCCGTCGACGACCATTAAGATATCACGCTTTTGGTGGGCACATTTCAATGCTGAAATTTTTAAATAGAAATATTTAACAACAGTGAATGATTTCCCAGGCGGAAAGCCCAGCACAGTATGTGAACACGTTTCATACCTTTCGGTGGCCTTGCGTAACAGATTTCTGACGTCAGGGTTTTCACCAGATATGGTAATTTCTTAAAATTTGCAGTGAAGACATCGCTAGACCTGGAAGCCATCAATTTTAGATCTTCTCTAAATGTTGCTACGGTCGTTTCCTCGCCCATTCCTATAGCTATGATATGCACACCTTTCTCGCGCAACTTTCCCGCCTCTTCAAGAGCCTTCTTCCGGTCACGTGCTTCACCGTCGGTGAGGATCACGACAACGTCGGAAACGTTCGGACGGTATAAAACATTTTCAGAGAAAACCTAAAAATTTAAACATGAAGTTTTAAGATTTATGGGCAGTAGCTCAGTTGGTTAGAGCACTGCACCGGAATCGCAGAGCCACAGGTTCGATTTCTATGGAATTATGTGCGCATATGCTCACTTGGATTATCCACCAAACCCAGCATTCAACCAGGTTTTGTTTGCCTCTTAAAATTTATCTTTCTTTGCAAACAACCCTGTGTTGCCGTTGTATTTTCCAAACTCACTTATATTTCAATATCTGCCGTTATTAAAACACTCACCTCTGTATTAACAACCTCCAAAGCATTCCCAGTATCCGTTCCGCCTTCCTGATATGGCATTTTTGAAATGGCCTCTTTAATCTTCTCAAACGTATTATGTTCTCCCAAACTGAACTCGATCTTAGTCTTAAGGCTGTGACTGAATTGTAGTAGCCCCACATGGGTGCTTTGTGAGCCAACATCCAGCTGCTCAATTAATCTAATGAGAAACGACTTCATTTTTTCAAAGTACGAAAGTGTAATACTGCCTGAGCCATCCAGGACAAAAAATACGTCGTGATTTTGTCGCACACATCCTTTGGCTGGATCTGAAGGAAATATTGATATTGCGTTAGCAAGGAATGCCCAGGGGCGCCAGAGCCCCCGTCGCCCAAACAGTTCGGAGGCGCAATCAAGTACGCGGATGTGACGAGAAACAGCCTTAACTTTTACCGACTTCTACATGTATAATTATAAAGGACCACAGTTATTAAGAGCCTCAACAAGGAAGACGAAAGTGCAACGAAGACGGATATTAATATGATATTAATACAAGAAAATGAACATATACGAACAATTACAATCCCACAGGCAGTTTTAACTAAGACGTCGCTCTGTTTACAACGCTTAAGGCCCATTTCCACTCAGGAAAATTTTCCGCAGAAAGAAAATTTTGTAAAATGTGATTGTCCGACACAAATTTTACATCGAAGAAAAATTTTGAAGTTGAAAATTTTCAACTTTTAACAATGATATTTTCGGAAGATTTTCTGTCCGTAGAAATGTTTCTTCAGTGGAAATGAGCCTTTGCATTTCAAGCTGGGAGTCTGGGACAACTGCTACTTTGAATTGGATCCTAGAACCTTTCTCAATCATAAATCCTGTATTAACGTTGATCCTTAAACTGCATTATTTTTCATACAATGGATAATTATAACAACAGCTTTTCTTCGGCAATCATTAGGTTCAACGAGTTCTTCTGCAATCATTTGGTTCAACGCCACCGTGTTCCAGTCGTACATGCTTAATATCGTTAGTGCGAGGTCAGTATGTGGGCAACAGGTTGCGTTTTATAAGAATTAACTATACTTCGCAGTCGTACGTTATTCACATAAATTGAAATTGAGAAGTGTTTTCAAAGAATTTAGCAAACAAGTCGTAACAAAGCAAATGAAGCTGATATCAGGATTTGTTCACACTGCTTAGTCGTTATCACCTTGTTACAAGGTTGATGACGGTACCACACACACTTTTACACTCGCTACAAGTTGTTCCAAGAAGACTAACACACGCTATACAGGCTGTTCGTGACAAGTTGCTACGAGCTTGTTGCCATCAACTTGTTAACAACTTGTGACGCGTGGAGACGATATCAGACTTGTTGGAACAACTTGTTGCGAGTTTGTTGGCCTCATCAACCTTGTTGCAAGAGGATAACTTGTTCCAGACTTGTGAACAACTCACAACTGGAAACAAACGGTGCGAATACATTTCGTTAACAAGCTGTGAGATTTTTAGGCGTGCAGAAGACCATATGTTTTAACATACGTTTCCTTCAATCTTCCCAGCATTCGCTCTTAATTAAAGTAAAGTTTATGTAGGTCGAGAAAGAGTAAAAGTAACAAAAATCAAAGTACAATGGATTGCATAATTGGTCTCGATTTCAAGCTACTAATGTTTCGTGTGCATGATATCGATTCAAGCAAATTCGGGAGGTGTCTATTGTTACCTGGTCAGATGTCTCGAATTAGAAAAACATCCAGTATATTCTTTAGGGTCGAAACACTTCAAATAGTTCAAAGTACAAACAATACTCACGCATTGCACGAACAGAAGGACATATTCTCCGTTTCAACGTCCTTCTCAACTTCTTATTTGACTGAAGAGTCAAGACATTTTGTGGTATTGATGCAATGGCTGTCAACTCATCTTTTACATTCCACGCCATCTTAGTGCGTTGAAAATACACGGTGATAATTTCCACTTTTTTTTTCTTTAGTTTATGAGCTCGCTTTAAAACATCCTCAAGCTGAGTAGGATGAATTCTGCTTGTAAATATGATGAGTACATCACTCACTTTCCGTCGGTCGCCATCTTTGTTTGTGAACACCTAAACGTTGAGAAAGCGATTATAAGGTTGTAAATGTTACAGATCTACTTCATTTTGTCCCTTATGTCTATTCTTTCTACTTCAACCTATTCTCGTTCCTAATCTTTCAGCTCATTAATTTAATAGTTTATGGCTATTTATATTTTAGTGATCTTACGAAAAAAATCTTTGATGATGAGGCTGTCCTTTAGAGGTAAAATTTATTTTCTATTATATTTTATCCTATTCTATTATGTTCTTTTATATGCAATCCGATTGAATTTAGTTCTATTATATTTTTTGTTATTTACTATTATACTAAACAATACATTCGAATTTATTCTATTCCGTTCAATTCTACTGCATTCCATTATATTTTGTTCCATTCTATTGAAGTCTGCTCCGTCCAGTCAATCCGATTGAATTTTAGTTGTATTCTTTTTTTGCTTGATTTTATTATATTAACATTCCAATCGAATCTATTCTATTCCATTCCATTCAATTCTACTGCACCCATTATATTCTGTTCCATTCTATTGAAGTCTGCTCCGTCCAGACAATCCGATTGAATTTTAGTTGTATTCTTTTTTTGCTCGATTCTATTATATTAACATTCCAATCGAATATATTCTATTCCATTCAATTCTACTGCACCCACTATATTCTGTTCAATTCTATTGAAGGCTGTTCCTTCAAGTCAATTCTTTCGATTCTAATCTATTCTATTCAATTTCATTTCATTCTAGTTTATGCAACTCCATTCATTCTATTCATTTCATTTTATTCCGTTGTATCCTATTAATTAAATTCTATTCAATTCCATTCTATTATATTTAATGTACAGTTAAATAATTTTAAAACATGAGCAGCAGTGTTTTATCGGATATAAAGATACGAGGCGAAGCTGAGTACCTTTAGGTCCGATAAAACACGCACTGCGAATGTTTTAAATTGTTTCAAAAACGATCGATCTAGTAAGTTCATTGGCGAAATCATTTAAAAAAAATACGTTGTGTAAGTCGAGAAAATCAAAGTTACCAAGTTTATTTAAAATCAAAGTAAATTTGTGTTTTCCTCATGAATTATTAATGAGTCTTAAAGTAGTATACAAAGCATGCGCATGAAGCTGATCTGTATCTGATTAACAAAGCAATCCGAGAGCGAGCCATAGTAAATCAGATATAAAGATATATATTATATTGCCTATAATGCAAACGCATTCAAGTAATCAAGTTACCAACGATATGGTTTGTTTCAGGCAAGGTAAAGTTCACACTAAAACAAATATAGATTCCTATATAAGAAAGCTTCGGATTGATAGAGATTCAGCTATCTAAAAAATAGTCATCAGGAAAATTACATGAATTTTTATACTAGTGGATATAAAAGGCATCACGTGCCAAAAAATAAACCAATCAGATGGATTTAGCAAAAGAATTGTAAATTACACTAATATATTATATCAAATATACAGAAAACTACAACAAATATATTTTATATACAAGTATGTCAATGCTGTTTATATATAAGTATATGTCAATGTCTATAATATATAAGTAGGGGGGGGGGGTTCGAATGGGGAGGGCCCACATGAAATCCATGAGCGTGAGCTCACTGATATAGGCACACAACACATACGCACCTTGTTTTGCACAAGTTCCAAAGCATGCGCCATATCAGATCTACGCCTTTTGTGATGTTTGATTCGACCAATGGCATTACTCAAAGAATTTTTCGAGTCATATTGACCTAAACTGATCTCAATTTTTGTTTTTTGTTTACGGTCGACCAATAGTAAGCCAACATGAGTCTTGCCGAGACCTACGTCCAGGCGAGTTACGAAATCTTGCAAAAACGTTTTCGCTTGGTTGAATTCATCGGCACCGACTTTTCTCGATCCATCTACCACGATGAATAGATCTTGCTTCTTATGTGAGCACTTTCTGGAGCCTGGGGAAATAGATAACAATACAACGTTAAGAGTTGCGTGACATGTCAATTTTATGTCAGCAAGTCATGAAGTTATAATATTAGTGTCAAAATATAATTTGATACACACTTGAATTGTTCTTTTTCAAACTTTAAAAGTCATTCACAAGACCGGATTAACTGTTGTGATAGTTTGTTGTCTCTTTTAAATACACTTTAAATATATATTTTGTTTATGTTTACGTTTGCTATTTTTAGCAATTGACAATTATTGGATGAGGCTTGTTGTGACAAGTCTGTTAGTCTTGAACAAGTTGTTATCATCTTGTTACAAGGTTGGATTCAAGATTCAAGATTCAAAGATTTATTTGTGCCAACAATAATACATAGTTTAAAAGTATATAGTCATATAATTAAACAAATAATCGAAGCACAGGCTATTTGGAACAGCAAAGCTAATCTGGCCAAATAGCCCAGCATATTATTGGATTAACTATATATAATAGAAGGATGAGCAGATGGATGACTGTAACAGACTTAATTGCTACAAGCTATTCTGACAAGACTATAATACAAGCTGTTCGTATAACAAGTTGCTATGAGCTTGTTTTCATCAACTTGTTAACAACTTGTTACGTGCAGCGTAACAAGTTGTTAACAAGCTATACCGACAGCGATTTTTATTGGGTTGTCAGAACAACGAAATAGCTTCTTTTTTTTAGAAAATGTTTCTCAAAGGGAGCGTCTGCGACATGACCACTTTTAAAATTATCGCAAGACGTATTTTAAAAGCTTGAATAATTAACCTTCCAAAACTTTGTAATGAAGTAAAGAGAAAAACAAATTGTGGTAGGCCTATATTTCAAAGTGATATAATATGTGCCGTTACTCAGTCAAAGAGGTCAAACGCCAGACCAAGTGAAAATGGCTCTGGTGATGAGAATGATTATGATTAATTAGAATTCGAATTCGCAGGTTCTTGCTAATTCTCACGAGAATAGGAGATCCACAACTGAGGTCTCTGCGGGAACCCGCAGTGCGGCCAATGGCTCTTGTTTACCGCTCGACTAAAGTTATCAGTACTCCAGTTATGCATACAGCGTTCAGACCTCATTAGTCTGTCAAAGCATCTCTGTTCTTCCGGCACGTATATAAATATGTAGCAATAAAATAGACCTGATGACGATTTAAACCAGCTAAAATCGATATTATGGCAGGTTGTATGGCATTCTGGTTCAAAAACTGTGATGACGTTGCCCTCTTAACTTTCTAAACGTGCAGTGCCATAACATGGCAAAAGTTCGCACGGTGTTTTCGAGAGCCGTTGGCAAAAATAACTTGCACAAAGAAAACGTTACACCTAATTTAGCTTTCGAATCGCTTATTTACGTCTAAATTTATCTCACAGCGGTTGGCCAAACTATTTTAATATATACTTTATATACAAGGAATCCCCTTTAATCGCATTAATCGTTTTCAAAATCACTATTGTTCTCGACTGTTCTGCAGTTTGATTTCGAAATGGACATGAATTCAATCCCGTGATGAAACCGTACGATATTCGGCAGTATGTGCAAAAGGAGAAACTATAAGTGATTTAATGATGACTCATTGTATCTCTACAGTATGACATGTCGCCTAGTACTTGTTTTGTTTAGCAAATATCGTCGTTAAATCAGCCGGGGAGCGAGACAAAGAAAGTCAACAGGCAAGACGAAAGCGACCTGCTGCGTTAAGTATAAAATACACCTGGGCCAAAACACGCCATAAATCTTTTCACTTTTGTCATATTTTCCCACATTTAGCAGGCATGTTAACAACACTATGTCGCAGCAACAGTTACAAGTATACAGTTACACACCCGCCTCGCAACAACAACTCTTTTTTTGTCACAATATAGAGATTAAAGTCTCCATTTCCTGATTTCGCATGCTGACCCGAATTACTTTATTAAACATTCTTCAAACGCTTGACGTATACAAAACGGAACAAAAAAACTCAAGGAAATGCAAAGAATTTGCAGCTTTTACACCCCTGTCGAGGGTCAACACGTTGAAAGTATTAAATACAATCCGAATATCTCAAGGGAAAAGAATTATATACATTTGGCAATTTGTTATTAAAATAAGCGGCAACTTCTTTTAGACTTGAGACTCTTGAGATTCTTAATTTGAGAACTTAATTTCGCAGAAATACAGACAAGTCACGCAATCTATATCACCAAACACAACAGAATTATAAATTCACATGCAGACAACAAAATAAAATGTGTCCAGGCAAAACTTTTATTAGTTATTACTAATGAAACGTCTATGACTATATTGACTATAATCGAGTAGATCGAAGTATATAGCTAACCAGCTGCTCATTATAGAATCAGAGCCATGCAGAGGACGATTTTTACAATATATATCTTCCTTATAACTGTTAAGGTGGTTTAACATTGAAAATCAAAGTTTTAGACTGTAAGTAGCCATGAAAGAGAATTAAAGCATCAAATGAAATCAAAGTGGGAATGCCGATTCAACATTAGCATTTAAATGAGTTTGATTGCAGACGATAATCATGTCACGTCCAGTATTAATCCTCGAAATAATCCACAACTCTAGCCGTTATTCACAGTGAAGAAACAAAATAATAAAGTAATTATATAGAAATATAGAATTGATAGTCGAGAAGACAAGATAATTAATTTAAGGCATAAACTTTTAATGCATACGTTTTACCAGAGGCAGAGACATAACATATGCCTTAAATATAGACCATTTGACATAGTTTTATATGGACACAGGCTAGTATATCAAAAGTTGAATTATAAAACAATGGCAGTGCCGACATAATTAATATGGCAAAACTCAAAATAGAACCATATCATATCATATATATTAGATAAAAAAACTAGACAAAACCATTCAAAAGGTCACTTTGGAAAGCTCCCGAAACCATGCATACAGCATATCTTGTTTACACAATCAGAATATGAGCCTATTCTTGACTCTTGGGCCAGACAGTCTGGACAAATTAATTTAAAGGCATAAAGCAATCAGTTCAGGAATATAATAGGAGGTTAATTCATGTTGAATTTTATAATTTTCAAAATATATATATAGTCGCATTTATATACTTTCGAATTCCTTAACAGCACAAAATAGTCTGCAAAGACTTCCCCCCTTAAGTTAAGGATTCTCATCAATTCAAAATAATATCTATCATTATACCCAGATTTGCATTAGGCACTGACTGAGGTTCATGTTTAGGAATCAATGCGTTCTAAAATTATTAATATTAGTAAAATCTGAATGGCGTACCCTCAAATTAAAACCGACTTCTGGAATTCAACCCACGCACTTGTTGAGTAAAATGGCAACATAACAACAAGCACAGATATATAGATATAAAATATACTGCGTAACTATAGCGCATTCAAAATAACCGTTTCTCCCGCAAAGGGAAATCTTAACCTAAGAGCTTACAGCGAAATCTCTTCAAGGAGGAAAACATACGCAAAGAGCAAAACATTTGGAAAAAAAAATGCTGTTTTGCACGTAATAGAACTATATATATTTATGTACAGTAAAGGTATTAATATATATATATATATATATATATATATATATATATATATATATATATATATATATATATATATATATATATATATATATATATATATATATTATAGTAACTACTGCATCATTTTAATGGTCGACTAACAACCATATTTGTAAGACTATTATTGATGCCTGCATGTAGGTAGTTTAATATATATATATTTATAATATATATATATGCATGGTGACGCTCCATTATATATATTACAACTAATAGAGTTTAATTTGAGTCCTCACAATTTTTATTTCCTTGTCTGTGCATGCGTTTCGCCTTTTAATAATGTCCTTCAAACATTAGTCAAGCAAAAACCAATTGCACGTAGCTATATATAAATATATATAGAGAAAGAGAGTTAGCACTCAAGGACGTAAAATCATTATCGAATTACTGAAGGAAAACTATAATGTATAAACAGAGAGGAGACGCGTACTTAAAGTGCACTGAAATTTACACATTGGGATTTATTTTGTCGATTTCAGGTCCACTTACATGTAAGTATACAAAACTGGCCTTGCGATATCAGTAATTATAATATTCAGCTTTAACATTTAGCAAAACCTGAATTCTGAAATCAGTCCGTGCCATACTATAGTCACCCTATAAAAGAGCAGTTAAGTTGACCGTACCTGGATGTATAGCATGTTATATAAACCGCAAATCCGGCTATATAATAAACTAACAACGCTATGTAAATAATAAAATACAAAGTATAGTAATATTATAAGTAGCTTACCTTCCGCGGTTAGGGAAAACACAGCCAAAACCGTACAAATCCTTAAAGCAAACATGGTCTAACCGATTTAGTAACAGTGAAATGATTTTCTTGGCAACCCTGTCAGTTGTTTAAATACATTTCAAATTCTTTGTCCGCTGCAGTCTTCCGGAGTGTGCCGTGTCACTTGTTTGAACAAGTTTCGCAAATTCTAACGCGGTTGTATCAACATTTCAGGCATGCATACATTTGAATACGTAATAGCGCATTAGTGCAACCATAACAAGTAAGCTTTATGTCGGTGTGATAAGCATCAAACACGTTTTGGGTGGCATGTTGGCACAGAAGAGGATTTTACGCATGGTGGGTTAACAACACTAGAATCTCAAAGTGCCCTTGGAGTCATTTAGAAACCGCAACGGTTTGAGCTGTTAAGATGAACTCATATTTAAGCTCTGTTTATAAAATTGTTTAAAATATAAAAGAGTAACCAAGGATACATCAATATCGAACGTTGCATTCTACAGGGACAACGCTTTAGGTACTTCCTATGGCCCCACAGAGATAATGGAATTTACTTCTGGTGCCACCTGTTATTTTTATACTATCCATGATAACGAAGATTGAACACTTGTTTTGTCTTCGATTTCGTTATCTCTCATACCTGAAATTGATTGTCAATTTTAGACACAAAACATCTTCATATATCCTTCGTCAGTGCAAGCCGTTCTCCTTTGCGACCGGTTTCAAGTCCTCAAATTGAGTGTTTGATATTCTAAAGGGAAATGACAATGTATAAAACTACGTTTGTTTTATTTGAAAGAACTTTTAAAATGGTATACTGAAGACCCTTTAAACTAAGTTTTCGTATCGATGTTGAATATATTTTTACTTTTATTTTGAGAAAGAAAGAGAAATTTCTGAGTGCCAACCACATTTTATTGATGTTCCCGCAACTAGACTTTTTAGGGTTTTTTCCATTTCCAATTGGTCCACAGCATGTTAATTAAAGAAATATTTGTCATTAAAATGAAGTCAACTACGTAGTAATTTTAACAGTATACCCCTGCTGTGACGTCATCAAAACTCCAATTAATTAGGTCACTATTGTGATGTATAAAATTTTGTTGCAAATGTAAAGTAATATTAAGTGATATTATGATATCAACTATATGTATTTCAAGGCACACCTTATCTCCAAATTAAACTACCACAAAGCATAGTTTTGCCAAAGAAATTTGTATGCTGTAAACTACGGCAACAA
This sequence comes from Paramuricea clavata, assembly GCA_902702795.2. Taxonomy (NCBI): domain Eukaryota; kingdom Metazoa; phylum Cnidaria; class Anthozoa; order Malacalcyonacea; family Plexauridae; genus Paramuricea; species Paramuricea clavata. The sequence goes on along the minus strand of CACRXK020003795.1, from coordinate 22,117 downwards.
AGGACGTCACGATGTCGGTCAAGACAAATTAATAATTAACAATTAGCTTGTGTTTGATAATTGCCGATGTTTGTTTATGGATCAATTTTGTGGTTGGCTCGCAGTAAGGTGAGTTCACGACATGAGTTTGTTAATTGCTCCGATACATCATTTTCAGTCAACATTAATAGCCGCATTACCTTCAACTGATAGGTATATCCACTTTTTAGTGAATCTATACTAAGAACACTGCTAGCTTTGAGGGAAATGGCAGCTATAATTATTCATACGACATTGAAGTTTTCAAACGCCTTGTTTTGGTTTTTCGTGGTTGCTTTTCCGAGGCAATCAATCAGTTCCTCTCCAAACTCACCCCAGTCCACAAGGTTCCCGGTACGTCGAAACGGTGCATACCAGACTGAATTGCCACCAATTGCTTTAATTTTTTATCAAAACATCTTCTACAGAGAAGATCTTTCTTAATTAATTAATTAACTTGCATTGACATAGAATTCCAAGAGGCTACTTATGGTGCATAATGGACTTATAAGGATAGTTACTGGAAATATTATATCGTATTAGATATGTATTTAGCAGGGGTGTTATTTTTTCAAAGGAATGTCGCTAAGGAATAAATATTCCAGCTAAAAATGGCATATACTCAAACTGAAAAAAAGGATTTCTTTCAAATGGATTGGGTAGGCAGTAAGAAAAATGTCTGACACACGTCTATAAATATATTTTAGGAAATGGAAGTATTTTATTTTTTGCACACGACGGCATTTTACGTGGGCACGCAATACCAGGGCAACGACGTGTGTGGAATGTAGGGGGGGAAACTCACACCCACAGCAAGTATGTACACTTTGAAATAAGAGACTTTCTATATATTACTATTATTATCCTCAACTATAAGGGTTGCGTTGGTAGTGATTGTATTTAAATTTGCATTGTTTAAAAGGGTATGGAAATCAAAAATCACTTTCTTCTATTTGGCAAAAAAATTGAAATTAGTGTGGCTATATTTCTTTCTTCAAAGCTTTTCTTAGTTCGTCGTGTATTTTGACCGAAATCATCATAAATCAGTGAACTGTTCGCCATTTTGGATTGTTGCGGATATGAATGTTACGTCAGGAGCATGGACACAATCAAATATTTTACACAGACAAGCAATTGTCATTATAAGCCCAAAATTATACTTTATCACATATTTTATACGGTTATAACCCTGCTTGTTAAAATCGTTCATGAAACCAAGAAATAATCCAATTAGATTGGCAGACAGCTCATTGCTTTTAGTCAAAATATTTCATTGAAGAACTATGCAATAGCATAATTGCATGCATGCATCGTATTGATTTGTTTTTATTGCATTGTATATTCTAGTTGGTACTTTGCAATATCCTTTGAATTGTTGCAACACAAAGACTGCTACTCAAGATGTAAACCGCAAGTATCCACTGTTGGGTATATTCAGCAATCAATTGAGCGTCGTCTGTAGATATTAAAGAAGTGTCGCTCTACTGCTTGTGAAGGGCGCACGCCATACGATTTGAACTGGACGAAAATTATTACCAAAACCGTGGATCCTTCCTCTCCACAAAAACACGTGCCATGTTTTCATGTAAAACATTCAGGAACGCGACTAAATTCCTAACGTCGTGAAATCGACAATTTGGAAATGGCGACATCTGATTGGTTTGCGGGATATTGTTCCGAAATTAGCTGATATAATATTAATATTAATTCTAGCAGTGATATGCGCGAATGTTTTGACACCGAAAAAATACACGTTTTTCGGTCGAAAAGAAGGACCGCAGCTTTGGTAATATAATCATTTTAACCCAATCACAAAGTTATTCGTTTATATACAGGTAAAATTACGCATGACCAAAAGCTATTCAATCCAATATCATGCACTTATTTCCCAAACCTTACTTGATATTGGTTTGCTGCTAATACGCTGTATAAAATAGGAAGTTTTTCTGTTGGTTTGAAACGATTGTTCTATATACTATGGTTCTTTGAGGACAAAATCCTTTATTGTATACCAAAAAGAAACTTTCTATGCAGTTGCCTCAATTTCTTATGATGGCCAACCCGAAAAGGAAGGACAATATGTTGTAACTAATGAGCTCCATACTGCGTGGCAGTACAGCCAATCCATTTCTATTGTTTTTGTCTGCGCAGTTAATACGAAACAGCAAGGAGTGTGCCGAAATTTGGTTTTATGAACTGATAATTGATTAGCGATACGATCCGTTAGAAAAAACCTGGAATTAGCTGGGGTAAAATGGTATAAAAACTGTTCACGATCTTCATAGATTTTGGACGTCAATTTCCTCTATCTTGGCTTCTCTTTTCTCATAGGCCGAATGAAGTTCTGACCTTCATGGACAACTGAATGGTGATAAAGTCATGAGTCACCATGATTAAATAAAGTTTCATCATCATGTTAAGGTGTCAACACATTACATATGTAACACCACTATATATCAGAATTTTATTTGGACAGGATAAAGTAAACTTATATGGAACAGTGTTTGTAAAGTAGCTCCTATAAATACTCCCTCTAGTGCATGTCCTAATGATTAAAACATTACCATCATAATGCTTATTCTATATGTTAGTTTCTGCTGTAGTTGGTGTAAATCTGCTGTGTACTTGGTCTATATCACGTGATTGTCCTTCTCACTGAAGTTGACTGTCTCATTGAATGAACTGTCGTTAGCAACTGCATGTTTATTCTATATATTATGTACGTATTTTGTTGGAAAGGTACCTCGCATGGGTAGTGTAATCTATTTTGCCCCATTCGCATCTCTTCCATTTGGGTATATTTTTCTGTCTATATACGAGTTGTTCATTTAATCCAATAAAGTTCTCTATTAACATTCGAATTTGACCACATCATGCACGTGTAGCATGAGTGAAAACGACCTGTGCTGGAAAGGTGCCAATACTTGATACCTTCACGGCTACTACAGATATTCATTTCGCAATACTAAACTCCAGCTACAAGTATGTAATTAAGAAGCAAATGGCTTACACAAAAAGGCCTGGAGGAAAAGCTTTATATGGTTGGAGCTAGGAAAAGCTTTATAAAAGGTAAACCCACTTCATAAACACTCTGTCTTTATAAGCAAGTTATTATTTATAAACACTCTACCTTTATAAACACGCCTATTCCATGGCTGGAGGAAAAGCTTTATCAAGGTAACAGGCGTGTCCTCAAGAAAAAATTGGCAATGCATCATTATTTGAAGTGCACTGACTGGTCTGGAAATATTTAACTCTTTATAAGGAGGTGCCCCTGCCCTGTAATTAGAGAGCATGGAAAATACAACGGCAACTGCAAGAACGACGTGTTCATTAACAACAGCATTTTTATTCTATAGGGTCAAGGAGACGATAAATTGTATTCCCTGTCCCTTGATGGTTCCAGTACGCCCTTTTGGTTTATAAAATTACGATATTTCCATTATGAAAATAACTGCGGAAAAGATTCAATAATCAGATCATAATCTTGGCAATGTATACTCAGTCTCTGAAGTGCACTGGACTAGTCTGGAAGGGGAAGTATTTTGTTTTTTATGAGGAGGTGCCCGTGCTCTGTAATTAGAAAGTTTGCGAGAGAATAGCATTTTTACTCTAGGACAAAGGAAACTATGAATTGTGTTCCCTTGAGCCAACACCGTTTAGTTTAAAAACTATATTTGCACCATGAAAATAAAATTCAATAATCAGACCATAATCTTGACATTGCATCAGTCTTTGAAGCACACTAGACCACTTTGGAAGAGGAAGTACTTAGCCTTTTCGGAGGTTTTCCAAACTTTGCATTTACAAAGAAGATGCCAATTAGATAGGGTGGTGCATTTACGGAAGAATATAAGAACTTACTATTTATTTCCCATCATGCATATCGTCGTCATAGGTCGTGAGTTCAAATCCTGGTCGAAGCAGCACTGAAAATTTATACTGCCATTTATACCGTTTTCAAATATGCGGTCATTTTGCCCGTGTTGGAATGTAGTTTAACTTTTATGCGTGCACCCAATGACTAAAGGCTAATGGCTAAAAGGGAACGTTTTCAAGATAGTTCAAATTAACTCAGAGTTCTCTATAGTTTAGAGCTAATGTTAGGTTTAGGGTGAGGTTTAGGATTGCTATACTGTCTGGTTGTCGATTCTTTCGCGTTTCAACGATCTTGAAAAATAGCCGTCATCTTCAAAACCACCTCTCGTCTATCTCCTTTGGCGCGATGGCCATGGCTTATATAAGTGGGCTAAGAACTGTCAAGCTTAACAGCTATAGTGCCTGTTCAAAAATGTTCGCTCGGCTCGCGAGGACAAGACAAGAGACTCTAATGCACCTGTAATTACAAGCACTTCAGGCGTCAATTTGGACGAACGTCCTGCTTCATTTTCCTGTCGCGACTATGTTATCTTTATATACTTTGAGCATATTGTTGCTTTAGTTTACAATTATTATTGTAAAATATTCTTGAATATATCCTTTTCGAAACTATAGAATACAGAAAAGGTGCCAACTATTATAGGCGGGAATATGGATGGATAGAAGACAAAGATTTGCTTATCTCTCTCTTGGCACAAAATCCACAAGATCATTCCCCACAGGACCAACATTCGGGCTCTTCAAGCAAATGAAGTAAAGATTTATAGGTGAAGGCACAGTAAATAGAATGTGGTGAAGGTAAGAGCGTACTCTTTGTAGGATCCTCTTCGTAGGATCTCCTCTCACAGCAATTTTGGCAATGCATCAAGTCTTTGAAGCGCACTAAAACTTGTCTAGAATAGTCAGAGAAGAATTTTTCATTCAGTTTTAAAGAGGTGCCAAAAATTAGACAAGAAGATGCCAATTACACAGAATCGCGATATCTTCTTCACAGGTTGTAGGTTCAAATCCCTGCGTTAAACCCTGTATTTACAAGTATTTCTGGTATCAATTTGTCCTGTTTGTTTCTTGTGTAGCAACTATGTTTGTCTTTATGATGATTTATGATATACTTATTGTAAAAGTATTCTTGTATATATTTTAGAAACTAAACTACAAAGGTGCCAATTATACAGGCAGAAGATGAGATCGAACTCGCCCTTTCTTTACATCACATATTTGCATGCATGTGTTGCCTTTGAGCATTGGACTACGAAAGGTCCTGGTTTTAAATCCCAGCTGGACAGACACGTGGGGAAAATGTCACAAGGCAATTACAGTCGTATTCTTTAGCAACAGTGATAACGATTTTGGCAATGTATCAGTGTTACTAGTCTTTGAAAGACTAATCTAAATAGGAAATATTCGTAGCCACAACTTAGGCCGAAAGCGAAACTATTAATTGACAGGCAATTATATATAGGGTGGAATATAGTACAGAATCCGGAGATAAGAACTTGCCCTTTCATCTTTGTGTTGACACGGTCGTGGGGTAAAAGCCTACCGGACAAAACTCGGGGTCTTAAATACACTCAAAACAGTCAGGTTAAAATATCCTGATTGGCCCTATTTGGACTAATTTAATATACCTGGTTATTTTATCTCACTTCCTACGATAGTCTGGTTAATGTAACGAGGAATCTGGTTATATTTGACCAAGACGTCCTTGTTAATGTCGTCCTTGACTATGGTAGGTGGAAATATAACCAGAGCCCCTGGTTATTATCCACTTAGCCTAATCTCGTTATTTAACCAGGAAACTATAGTAGGAAAAAGGTTAAAAAACATGAAATCTAACCAGGAATATGAAGTTAATCCATGTTATTTATAAGTTAACCAGAAAAAATTAACCGCAGTGTTTTTAGAGTGTAAATCTTTATTTTTGTTTCAACAGTTATTGCGGACGAAGAACAGTCTAAGGGGAGAGCTTTGCCAATTGAATTGTAGTAACCCATCAAAGATCATTGGTAATCTCGGAGAGGTAGGCACCCTAGGAGGGCCTATTCAGTTGCATGCATTTTAATTAACTGCTCCTATTTCCAATTTTTAGTTATGCATAAAATGTTTACATATGCTCACAAAAAATGTTCTGTTAGAAAACAGAAAATAAAACTTAACCGTAACTAAACTAACTTCATTTTTATATATAATGGCTCTGTCAATTCTGAAACAGTTTCAAAAACACTTGGCAAAAGACACAACTGCAAAGGAAATTACATGCATTACCTCATATGACGTCAATGACTACAACAACTATGTGCGGCAAGACGCACGCTGGGAACTCCAGTGGAGAAAATTATAAGGCAGTCAGTAAGTTGCTAAATGGCTGCCAATATAATAAGTTCTTTGTAAGTTGACATGGCGGTAACACTATAACTATCTTGTTATTTAAAAAAATACCTCGTTTCATTTGTTTGACAAAGCTTTCGGTGTATTTATTTGGCATGCAATTGCACTTTTGGTTTGAGTGTTATAATTAATGATGAAAACGAAGAAACAAGCCTTATTTTAAGTGCTTTAATATGAATATCAATTTCCAATGCCAAGGATACAATTTTTATAGGTATAAAGTTATGACAAAATTTTAATTCGGTAAATCTTTTTTGCTACGAGTGCGTACTCGAAATTGGAGAGTCTATTTATTAATTCTACCTTTTTTACATCCATATATATGCATGCTTTTAAAGACGAAATTGTGTTTCAAAGTGTGAAAACTGTATGATAGGACAAGTAAAGCCCAAATGCAGATGTGACCGTTTTCTATGGTAATTAAGTTAACAGCTGATTTTGCAACACTTTTTAGAAAGGGTATATAGGAAATAGTTACTTAATTGGAACTTTTGCAAATCATTTGTTTTAATGTTCTCTAATATATAAGACATATTAAACCATTTCGTCCTTTGCTTGGCATTATTAGTTGTTTAAACATTGATACCTCTGTGTTACATTCCTGGCTGTGCAGTTGAGCTGCCATTTTATACATTTCCTGTATATTTAATAAAGCCTGCCCACCATTTCCGCGGTGTGTTGTGTTATTATTAAACGCTTGTTGACCATGCAGCATGGTGGATCTTTCTTTGCTTCTAAATTGTAGCAATAGATACACAAGGCGGAAAACGTAATTTCAATATGAATATCAAAACACCGCAAACAATTCTTTTAATTTAAGTAAGATATGCCATGCTAATAGTTCATTGCTATAGCTTCATCGCAACATCGTGAGATCCGTAAAAACAACAATGGGTGCGTGTGTGTATTTTCCTACTTTCACACAAAACGAGGTAGCAAAATAATGACGCCAAGTTTTAGGTCTGTTCACACTTGAAGCCAAATAGAGATGGTATCACTGTTCACATCAAGCCGCCAAGAGCTCCGTTTTCATCTCGCTCCATTTAGAAACCATGGGTCTTCAAAACAATTTCACTCCGGCGTACTATAGAGTGAATGCGAAAGCCATGCAATACACGCTGCCGGAAAGAACGTCACCTTGGCTATAGAGCCTCGTTTTCGTGATTGAGACGTAGACTTTAACTGATGTCAGATACACGAAAACGAGGCTCTGTAGCCAAAGTGACGTACTTTCCGGAAGGGTAAATTGTGATTTTTCCATACGCCGTTTTTTTTTCAAACCGCTCCGTGAGGACATACAAGGCCCGTTTATACTTGCAATTTTTGCTGCGATTTCTAGTGCGATATCGATTTTCTTCTTCTGATGGATGTGAACGAGTAAATAAGTTGATAAATATATATGAATTCTCTGAGTATGTGTACCCTCATCTAAAGATTCCTAACTTACCCACTCGTTCACATCCATCAGGAGAAGAAAATCGCACCTAAAGTTGCAAGTGTAAATGGGCCTATAGTCCTAAATAACTGACCTCAGCCACTGATCTAGGCGTGACACTGGATAGTGGTTTGACGTACGATGAACACGTCACAAAACTGGTTTCCTCTTGTGTCGGTAGCCTGTGTCAAATTAATAGAGCAAGGCACCTTTTTGATATGAAGACGTTAATTCTTTTAATAAACGCGTTGGTTTTTAGTAAACTCTATTACTGTTCAACCATATGGTCTAATTCATCGAAGAAAAACATTGCAAAATTGCAAAAAGTTCAGAACTTCGCAGCACGTATTGTCACGGGCACAAAAAAATTCGACCATATCACTCCATCTTTAAAACAGCTTAACTGGTTACCAGTCAATTATATGTTGCGATTCCGAGATACAGTAATGGCTTATAAATGTGTTAATGGTATGGCCCCATCATATTTATGTCGTATGTTCCAAACAAGATCACAATTACACAATTTGAACACAAGATCTAGCGAATTATTGGAAATACCTTTATATAGAACAGCGACCGGACAACGTTCTTTTCGCTACCGAGCTTCTTGTTTATGGAACAGTTTACCAGAATGGCTAAAAGACCATAATCTTAATTTGGAACGTTTTAAAAGCGGGCTACGAAGTTGTTTGGTTCAACAATTTCTCGATGAAGAGAACTGAATTACATCTTTTACTGACTAAATTTCAAATTAAATAGTATTAATAAGTATTTTACCTTAAATATAACTAGCTTGATATTATATATTTTGGTGTTAATAGTATATTATATAGTTTTTAGAATATAATTTAATTAAGTAATTACTTTTTATAACTTCTGTATTGAACACTGAAAAACCCTTCTGGGAGTGTTTAACATTAATAATAATAATAACACACACATAACAACACACACACGCACGCACGCACACACACACACACACACACACACACACACACACACACACACACACACGTGGTAGTACTACACAAATATATATGCTATTTACATCAAGATTTCTTAAGATTGGTCCTAAATGTTTTTACAAATATCTGTTTTAAAATATTTTCGTTTCGCAGGCCCTAAGTTCTGGTTTTAAGGAATTCCAAATTGTGGCCATTTTGAATTTGAAAGATCGTTGCCCAGTTGCTGCTCTGTATAATAATTTGACTTTGAATTTCAAATTTTCCGTAAGTATATAATAACATTTTATAGTTGGGTATAAAAACAAGTACACCCATTAAAGACGTTAAATGAGATTACAGAAGCTGATATTCGCATCGACCGACAAGACTGGGAACACGTTGGCAACTAATTTTGCATCCCCCATGAAATATTTCGCTAATGTCCTTATACGCTATACTAATGTTTGAACAAATGATAAAAGCCGAACAAAAGCATAACAAACTGTCTCATGTTATAAACTATAATTTGATAGTTAAACTATCAAGCATAATAGCGATAATTAAAAATCATTAACAGAAACACAAAAGTGGTGACACGATGTCGTGACAAATTTAATTGTGCACACAAAACAGGAAAGGCCACTCTCATATCTCAATTTAACGAATAATTTAAAGGACAATTATAGCGTAAGAGCGATAATAATTGGCCCATCATAATGAGTGGAAAATATCTTTATGTATGGAGTGACCAGGCGTGGCAATTTGTGACAATCGAAATGTCCAGAAAATGACAATCGAAATTTCCAGATAATAATTGTGATAATCGGAATTCGAACTGTCCAGAAAACGAAAACAAAGTCAAAACTATTGAATGCGCGGCCAAATAGTCTAATACACCCTTCCGGAAAGTACATAATTTTGGCTGGAGAGTCTCGTGTATTCACATACATGTATTCATTAGTTATAAACCAAGCGTCTCAATCACGAAAACGCGGCTCTGTAACCAAAGGAACATGCTATTCGGCAACCTCGTTAAGATCCTGGGTACGAAGTTGGCTATTCGGAAGGGTCTATTGCAATTACGTGTTTTCGCCAGCCCGCGACAAGGGACTCCTTAACTTTTTTTGAGTGGTCGCAGCAGTCAACAACGGCGGTCGAGGGTCCGCAAAATATACTGCTTTCCCGAGGTCTCAGTAAATAAGTGTTTTGTGATGTAGTATACAAGTGTCAAAGTATGAATAATTTACCGGTTATTGTATGAACTTTGAAACCAAAAATAGATAAATCGAACGTCGTGAATGTTTAATGAAATTAAGTTTGGAACTTCATGGTTGACGCGCATGCGCACTGCACCCATTCTAATGTCGACCGGTGTCCCAGGATTTTCGCCCCCCCTACATTTTGGCCCCCCGGGGGCGAAATTCCTAGGAATATCGCCCCCCAGGGGGGCGAAAATCCTAGGAATTTCGCCCCCCTTTAGAACTTCACCTTTTCTTTAGGATTTTCGTCCTCCGTTCAATTTCGCCCTTCCTAACAGTTGCATGGGATAATTATTACATAGCTTTAATCATTTGAAATCAGTATCAATTCAAAATTGTTAAGACAGAGGAGAGCTTGAAATAACAACCGATCACCGATCAATGATCGGCAAGGAATTGCTTATGACCGGCGGAAAAGCAGGGTTTCGGTTTCCAACCTGAAAAAAGCAGGGAAAGTCATGACTGCCGATCACCATGATCGGGAACTTTGGGAACGTTATTTCAAGCCCTGCATGTAAGAATGGAAATTTACAATTACATGTATCGAAAGGGCTTACACAGTTACAGTAGATCATGCTTCACAGATATGACGCTTCACAGCACACCATGCATATTTTGCATTTTCAGTGTTAATTAAAAAGTAATCACCGTGGTGGTTATTGTAATTATTGGTATTGATTTGCATCCACGTTTTGTCGTTATTGGAAAATGTGTGGCTTATAAGTTGTCACTATTTTTTACTTGCATTATTTCAATATCGTTTGTAAATCTCAGAAGCGAAGGGTAGAACTTGCCAATAGGCAATATTCCAATAATATACGTTTCAAAAAAGACAAAAAAGCTTTTAGTTTTGCAGAGTTACATTCTCAAATGTTTAAGGCACTAATAAAATCAAAGTATCATGAAATTATTTGAATAATATATAAACATATATAATGCAATTTTCTTTGCGGAAGTCAAGAATACATCACTAACACTGACATTGAAAGTTGATGATTCAACGGACAATAGCCAATACGCTTCCCAACACATTCCATAGATTTTTTATTAATCCTACAGTTTATTGTTACACGCGTAAAAATCATCATGTTGATGCAAGTTGTTCAAAACAGGAGCGAACAATGTTGTGCTGCACCCCGTGAACAATATTGTTAACAAGTTGTTGAACCATCAACATTGTTGCAACTTGTTGACAATCATGTTAACAACTTGCAACAGTACTGATGGTTGAACAACTTGTTAACAATATTGTTCACGGGGTGCAGCACAACATTGTTCACTCCTGTTTGAACAACGCCGAACAACCTGATCAATTTTCACCCGTGTAGCAATTGATTACTGTGGCGGTTATTGTTAACACTGGTATTGATAAAATTTGCAAGCGATTGTTTTTATAATATGTTATGTGAATGTAAACTGCCAGAAGAATACGACAACATGATTTTATGCGATCTCTGTGGGCAGTGGTTCCATTTTAGATGTGTAGAATATGACACTAGTCTAAGTACCTCAAATGAGTGGTTATGCAGACTGTGCACACTACCAGCTGCTAAAAAGCCTAAAATGTGTATGTAATTTTGTCTCCTTGTAATAAATCACGCAATGAATCTTTTCAACTTGCAATCGTTTTGTTTTTAGATAAAAAATTCAAAATTTATATGGGGGGCAGGGGAATTCTAAAGAACAATATTCTAGGAGATTCGCCCTGAACGTATTCCTAGGAGATTCGCCCGGAAAGAACTAGGAATATCGCCTCCCTTTTGAAGGGGGGCGAATCTCCAGGGGGGGGGGGGCGAATCTCCTGTGACACCGGTCAATAAATGTTCTGTATGGACTGGTTGCCTCGTTGCCAGGGCAATGCAGTAAATACGACGTTTTGCGGACCGGCACGTAATACGCTTTTGTCCAATCGGAAAAAAAAAATTGAACCTTGACACTAACTATACAACAAAATTATTTGTGGTGACTTTCTTTACTGTAAAGTGTAAATAGCAGTATAGTCATCAAAATGTAACAAACAAAACTAGTCTGATTGGCTGTAAACTACTGTACATCATCTCTGATTGGCTACAAGCTATTAATATACACACACGAACTACCCACACAATGACATGTTTTAGACAATATTTAAGAATACACAGTCACAGCATTGAAATTGGATAAAATTCTTACTTAAATCAATAGAAGTATTAATAATACTTATGTCACAATATTTTCAATGTCTTGCTGAGTTATATTAAATGCATATGTTATGTTACAGTATCCGACATAGAAAAAATGCTGAAGATAGTCTACTGTCCTGACGAGGCTTTCCCTTGTAATATCATAAAAATGTTATATGTAAATGTGCTAAAATCTGATAGCAAACTTGTGTAGATGATGCAACTACTAAAAAATATTAAAATAACTTTTCCACCAAAGACCCTTTCAAAGGCAGGAAAAAAGAATTTTCTTTCTGGAGGCAAAAATTTCCTGCAGACCAACGGAATATTTTTGTGCTAGATCTGTATGATTGTGCATAAACATATAGTGTTCTAGCTGACCATAGTTTTAAATTCAAGCAATAATGTCTGTCAACCATATGTTGTTACGCCCATAGTGGGACATGGGTGTTAAAGTTTCCTTCAAATTTTCAATACCAAATCTTTATTCAAACAAATCTTCTGCAGCTGTTTAACATTTCCTGCGAGCAGTGCTCACGTGCTCACCTATATTTTTTCCACTCCTGCTAAGGGCCTGCCAATTTCCAGACAAAGGCCTTCGCTCGAAACATCGAAGTTATTTTTATATTTTTCAGGAAGAACTTTCCATCATACACAAGTTCTCAGTTTGCATTCTCTGCTATCTAGACTGGCACACAACGTTCAACACCCATTTCAACTTTCAATACCATGGTCCTATACTCAGAACCAGCTGTTTGATTATTTACTGTTGTATATACATTATATTCAGTTCCCAAGCACTTCAACATTCTTGCATTCACTCCATATCAATTCAAATTTTGGAGAATCGTACAAATTCTTTCACTTTGAATTTTATAAGAACATGCCACCCATCATATTATCTGAATTCCCATTTATATTTTAGTACTTATCTTACGCTCGGTGTTATTTGGAAGCCATGTGTCTCATTAGGATATTGTTCAGTTTCTCTAGTCTTTTTAAATCTTGCTGTTGTTCTGTTCTGTATTTTAAACACTAGAAAAAAAACACCCAGACATAAACTTAGTTATAGTACTGTTACAAATACTGTATATACTAGGGTTCACCACCTCGGGAGTAGGGCATGTTTTTAAGCAGGTAAGCAACAAACCTCTAGGGGGGAGGTCATTTTAAAAACAGACAAGTTTGCTTTAAAATTATGCAATATACAATTGCAAAAAATATCAATAAATCGTTATGTTTTCCAGTTATGTTAATTTTTTTTTTAGTACCCCAACACAGGGCTCGAAACTTGCGATATTCCGATATCCACGGGATATCAGATTTTAATTTTGATTTTAATTTTGGATACTGGGTATCATAAGCTCAGTATCCCAACTGGATACTAGGAAAACCTAGAAATTGCGATAGTAGATAATCATCTAGACGTTTGGCATGTTTCCGAACTTCAATGTCTATGGATTTTGCCAGAATATTTTAAAAAAAAATTTCACAAACGGTGCTTTCTTTCGTATCGCCGCAGTGTGTTATTTTCAATTTTTTCGAATTTCAATACATATTTTTATTATTGAAACTGAAGGCCTGGTTTTTGCTCAGCAACTGAAGGCCTGGTTGCAAGGTAAAATTTTGCCTTGCTTAGATACTGGAAATAGAATATCTAGTATCCAAATCTGGGATACTATATTTCAAGGATGGATACTAGATTCTATGACACTGGTATCCACTTGCATACTGACAAAAATTTCAAGTTTCGAGCCCTGCCAACAGCCTAATTTCAATACCACATTCTCAGTTTGGATACCAGATTAAAAAATGCTGGTGGTACAGCAGTCAATTTCTATTATCTTTAACCCATTAAGCGCCAGCGCTCTCCCCTTGACAAGTTAAATTGTCTGGTGTTAGACAGAGTAAAATAATAAAGTAGAGTGGATCAGTGCGCAATGCGACTCAATGGGTTAACTGGACACATGGGCAGATAGGCAAGTTAAGCCATTAATTAAGTGTCAGCGCTCTCTCAGATTTATAAACAGGTTTTTTTGTCCAGTCAATCATATCACTTCATGTGACTGCTAATTATAACTAACCAATCATGTGCTTGGTACAAATTTTGTACCAAAGGAAGTGAGATTTGTATCGCGTGCCACCAGAGGTTCTCTTCACCTCTTGTAATTTAATAAATATGAGCGGGAATAAGGCAAATGATACGAGAACCTCTGGCAACCAGGGTAGCGCTCTCCCCTTGACGAATAAAATCGTCTGGTGTTAGACAGAGTAAAATAATAAAGTATGGCACATCAGGGCGGCATGCAACTCAATGGATTTATCGAATAAACTTTTCAAATTAAATTTTAAACAAAATTTTGAGAACCATGACCGTCCCAATGACTGGGCATTTGACTTTGGTTTTAATTGGCCAACCCCAATTTGACCATTTATTTTTTCAAAAGTCAAATTCCCTTTGGTTCCCTTGGGGGGGGGGGGG